>JAOXJP010000006.1:1469019-1484565 GCA_025762735.1 Platanus orientalis | reverse complement strand
AGATATGGCCCGGGGGGGGGGGGGAATGTGAGGCTTACGCCTTGAGGCTCACTTCACTTCAGGTTGAGGATGTAGGAATACATCTCAAGTCTGAGAATTTCACACCTATACTATGTTTGTGTGTGTGTGGTCACCTCCGGTTGAGGATGTAGGAATACATCTCAAGTCTGAGAGTTTCACACCTATACTATGGGTGTGTACTTTGTGCATTACTTTAAAATAAGGTTCTTGTCACATAGTTGAGGCTTAAAGTATAATTTTTCATCAATTTTATTGATTTTTTTCTTTTTTATAAAAACGCTTGATTTATTATTGGGTCATATTTAGTTTTTTGAACCCTTTTGAAGGTTACATTTTACATTTAGAGTTTCTCTAATAATTCAATGATTGAACCATTTGTCTTTTAAATATGTTAAATGAATGGGTAAATCATAGATGAGGCTTTTGCATCCTTTGACTTTATTTATTTTCTATATGCAAGTTGAATTGTTTGCATTCTTCCATCCCCTTACTATATCATTACTTTTTAAATTTTCTGTAATTTTCTCTCATTTTAGTCAGTTTTATGAATATAACTCATTCCTCATGCATCCAGTGGTCCCTATGCCTCGCCACACCTTCACACTTTATAATGCACAATCCAAACCTATGAAATGAAACTAAACATCAGGAGATAAGATGTTTAGGAATTTTCAGTCAAAATTTGTGTTCCTTCACATGGATAACTGATCTCATTTGCTGGTACTGTGGATTTCTTTTCTCACCATCTTTCACCAAACAAGCTTCACCATATTCTGCAAATATAGATCTACACTTTTGGGAAAAGCATACGAGTTAGCACATTTCATCGAGGAGTTGTTTTTGGGTGAAACCGCTAGAGAAGCATTTCAAAATGATTTTGGATCTAGTGGGTCAATGGAGGCTTGTTTGGATTAGTTTGAGTTTACGTTGGGCAAACCCAAACAGGCCCAACCTTTTTGAAACTTGAAAGAAGCTTCAAAGTCAGAAAACCTGAATGAGTCGACTTGTTGATCCTCATAAGTTATAAAGAAGCCTTTTATGTAATTGTGAGTTATGCCTGCCTTTCACGTTATCTGATTTAAATAAAGTGGGTTCTTAACCCATTTTCAGGTTCTGAATCATTAGTGGTAGTTTTTCTGATATTCCAAAGATTGAATTCTTGAGTTGTCTGATAAGGGCTTTTGCTTTTTTAGAATTTAACTGCAAGGCATTATAATTCTTGGGTAAAGTGTATTTTTTGACAATTTTTTTTAGTTATGAGATTTTAATTTTAATTATCTATCCCATTTATTTTGTCAAACTCGCACTTGTACATTTGCTAATGTTTCATATTTTAGGTATGCTTTTAATTGCTAATCACATTTTCTTCTTGTTCATTTCAGGTTAAGATGATGATGTTGAAAGTGATTGCTCGAACTGTTGGGCTTCACCGCTTGATTTTGTTAAACTTTTATCCTTTTCTTCAAAAATATGTTCAGGTATACTACGTGACTGATGACTTAGTAATTATTCAGTCATATTTTTTCAAATTATGAGTTGGACTTTTCTTTGGTATTTTTGCAGCCTCATCAACGTGATGTCACAGAATTGCTTGCAGCAGCAATTGATGCCTGCCATGATATGGTTGTGCTTTTTCTTGTTTAGCTCTGAACATATATTCTTTAACTTTTCTTTCTTGATGTTTTACCAAAAAAAAAAAAGCTTTTCTTTCTTGCTTCAATTTTAGGTTCTCTTTTCTTCTTCTTTCTCTTTTCATCATTGTTTGGATAGTCTAACTGTTCTGATGTTGAGTAGGTGCCTCCTGATGCAGTCGAACCATTATTCAGGCAAATAGTGAATCAATTTGTACATGATCGTTCCCGTACAGAGGTATTGTTATCTCATTGTCCTGGTTGAGCATTTCTTTGAGTTGGCAATCAAATTGATTTCTGAGATACACTTGCTTTTGCTAGGCAATTGCTGTTGGACTGAATACAGTGAGGGAGATATGTCTACGTATGCCTTTGGTATGCTTTTTGCAATTTTATAGCTTTCTTGTTGATTTCTATCCAGGCCTTGATGAGTTATAGAATGTAGATGTCTACCGCAACCTATTATAGATGCCCCAATTTAAGTGCTAGACTGTTATGTTACAAGTTTTACCTGTTTTTGTGATTTTTTACACTTGCTTTATCCTTTTACCTGTTTCTTCTATTTACTGCTTGTGCCTTACGCAGATATATGCTTTTTCAACTCCCTCAAATGTTTAACTCTTGACCTTTCTTTCCTGGTAACTAGTTGATGACAGAGGATTTGTTGCAAGACCTTGTGTTATATAGGAAGTCACATGAGAAAGCAGTTTCAACTGCAGCTCGTTCTTTGATGACTTTATTCAGAGAGGTAATATTACATGCCTTTCCATCTGCATATTCTCTCGTTATTGTTTTGATTGAGCTAGTCAGTCAAGGACTAAAGTAATTAAGGTGCTTACAGATATGCCCTTCACTTCTGGTTAAGAAGGATCGAGGACGCCCTACTGACCCAAAAGCAAAGCCAAAAGCTTTTGGAGAAGTAAATGTTGTCAGCAATGTTCCTGGTGTTGAGTTGTTAGAACATGATGATGATGAAGAAGATGATGATGACTCGACATTCAGTAGCTCCGATGACAAGGATAAGGCTGCTGCTAGTGAGGATGAACAAAACCAGTCATTTAGTGTGGGTGCTGACAGTGATGATGGCAGTATGGTTGAATCAGGAGATGAAAATAATGAAGTAGAAGAAAATGAAGCAACGGATGAAAGGGAAGATTGTGATAGTGGGAGTGATGATGATGATGAGGAGGAGGACGACAATGGGGAGGAAGTGGAGGAGGAGGAGGAGTCAGTTTATTTTGACAATGATGACGATAATGAGGACAAGGAGGGGGACAAGGGGGAGGAACAAGAGGAGGAAGGATCTAAAGCACGGAAGAGGAAGTTTTTTGATTTAGACGGACAACTGAATGCTGCTGATACAAGTCTTCGGACTCTGAAGAGATTAGCAGGAGTAAAGATGGGGCCCATATCATCAGATTCAACAGATGGTATTCTTTCAAATGAAGATTTCCAACGGATTAAAGAATTGAAGGTATGTTGACTGTGAAAGTTCTGTTCTAATTTTTTCAATCATGTGTCTGATGGACATTAGTGAATTGCATTAAGGTGTTCGCATGATGTTGATTACGAGATTAAGCCTGAATTTCAAATTCTAAAAGTTGTAAAAATCTCGAAGTTATGACGGATCAAGAAAAAACTGAGTCTTTAAACAAGCTTAATTATGCATGCTAAGCTCTGATAGGAACAGTTGAATGATTGTTAGGGGCAAAGCTTTGTGATATCTTGGGATATAAAACAGTAAAGCATTACATTAAATCATTTTCTGCTTCTTAATTTGCAACTTCCACTAATCATCTGTTCGATTTAATTAGGCAAAGAAAGAAGCACAGCTTGCTTTGACTAAGCATGGACTGTTAAAAAAGGGTTCAGATGCAAAGTCAGCAACTTTCAAAATTCCTAGTTCTGATCAGTTAAGTGTCAAGCGAGTGGATCCTGCTAAACTTGAGGTGAGCTCTCTCTCGCTCGCTCTTTGTGTGTGTGTGCATGCATGCGTGTGTGTGTGTGTGTTTGGGTCTGTGGTGCTACTGTAGTTAATGAGAGTGGGCAGTAAATATGCGATCACAGAGCGAAATCCCATTCCTTAAAACAGGAGGAGAGCACATGGGATACCATTCACATGAGTTAAAAAACTGGGAATTTTTTTTGCTCCTGTTGTTCCTGAGATTTTATAAATGATTCTCTTGTTGTGGATCTGTATTACCATTTTTTTTTCAATGAGATCAAATCAACTTTGTCTCTCTTCCTGTTTTTGGAAGTATTTGTATTTCTTACCATTTGAAAATGTTCCTTGAACTATATATCATACTTGCGCTTTTGCTTGTAGGTTAACATAAGAAGAAAGTTAAGCAAGGAGGAAAGGCTAGCATTAGTGAGAGCTGGGAGAGAGGATAGGGGAAAGTACCAGGCCCGAACTGCTGTAAAACAGAAAAAGGTTTGTTGTACTTCTTTCATGTGTTTGCCTCTTGTAGTTTGTATTGGAACTTGTATTGCATGTCTATCTATATGGAAAAAATCGGGTGAAGATGCTAGTGCACAAGAAGATAATGCGTTAGCTGTAAGGGATGAAGAATTTTGCTTTCAGCACCCTAGACCACTGGAGCTCACGTTGGGTGTTTGTTGTGTATGTGTGTGGGGGGGGGGGGGGGGAATAGGAATTTCGATTCTGCTTTCTTAAATTGTATTAGACTAAATGGCCCGTCATGGAGGCAGCACGGAGGTGCTTTATTTTGTATACCCTGATCAAATTTGATATTGTGGGCATGAAAACAGACGGGTGGCTTGAGCAATCGACAGAAGGAGCACAAGAAGGCCATGCCTCTTGCTGCAAAGAGAGCTAAGGTTGCACGATCTCGGCAAGAGAAAAAGAAACTACGACAGCGCTCCGGCAAACAGTTCGTGGGGAGGAAGGCCTGGAAGTGAGCTGAATATAGTTTTTTCATGGATAACACAAGCATCTATCTCTTGTTTTTTCTTGAAATTTGATTGAAAACAACGAGTCTCATAGCTGTTGAAATTGCATTCTGATCTGCGGCATATATTATTTTTTATATTCCTTCCTCCCCACTTGATTCTTTCTGATGGTAATAGTTTTATTTTATGTGTATAAATTTTGTAACCAAAAGCATCTTAGAGCTTTAGCTTGATAGTGGAGGATATCATTTCCAATTATCTTATTTCTAACCAATTGCTTTGACTTGGACCCGGACTTAAAATAAATTATGTCTGTGTCTTCGAGACTTTGAAAAGGGCATTATTGCGGTAGGTCCCATAATATTCATGAACCACAATGACCAAACCTAGGGCCTAATAGCCCATGAGTTAGTAGCCACAATCTATGACCTTTGAGTTCGATGCTGATCATGAATGGACGGTTTAAGAAGCTGTTGGAGACAAGCAACCACCATGCATAAAGGTCCCACCCTGATTAATCCTCTGGTTACGATTCAATTATGAAGCATCCGCTTTTGGGGTCTGATGGGTGTTAGGTTCTTCATCGTAGGAAAATGGACTGATAAGAAACTAATTGATTTTTGAGTGGGTTAGCTAAAAGCAAATGAAAAGACTCCAATTGAGAGGTTGTTGAGAGGTTGTTGGGCTACCTACCTTACCTACCATAAAACGGAAAGAATCTGTTTTGTTTTCTCTTTCATGCCACAGCCCAATGATCTTGAGACACGTGAAAGATGCAAATATGTCATAACTCTATTTCCATTCTGAAAGAGAAAGAAAGGAACCCAAAGTAGATTTCAGATTTCTGAGTAGTTTTAACCCATGTTTTCCATTCTGAAAAGGCTAAAACATATTCGAGACAAAACCTACCACCTCTGAATCAAAATCTGGAAGTTTTAAATTTTCCCATTTTTATTTCTTATACAAATTTCTTTCATTTTTTGGGCCGTCAAGCTTCACTCTTGTGGGATTGTTTGATACCTGACCTATACCGACCAACAATTTGGAAGACACCCGTGTTGCCAAAGGCAACGTCCATTAGAGGATGCTACACACCTTACCTACCAACCAAGAATCTTCTCTCCCTCGAGCAACACATACATGCACCATTATTTGCTAAAGATGCACCGACCTAAGAAGCTGCCTATCTTTGCACTAGGATGTTTTATATGCCTCAAAAGTCTTAAAAAGATTCTTGCAGCTACGATTGCGACATGCTTCCTCCTTTACGTCTCGCACTAAGGGATGACATCGGGTTCAAATTCACAGCACATTACCACATTATTGGACCATTCAACCGTAAGAACCTAAAGGAGACGAACCAAGCAGCGTTCCACCATACAAGCCGTATTGCCAAGTAACTTGCAAGTCACAAATCTCGCAGTCATTTTGGACCTTCTTGGTGTATTTAGACACCCCCACATGTAATTCCTCTCATTTTTTTTTTCTTTCAAACAAAAAAAAGAAAAAACACAGGCATGCTTGTGACTAACCAGTTCATATTATTAAGAAGAAAAAACAAAACCCCACCTTCCACTCCCATCTTTTTCAACTTGCAGATCATGTACACTGATCAGCCAGCCCATAACAGGGAACCAAACCACACATAAAGATTCCATCTCTCTCTCTCTCTCTCTCTCTCTTGCTATACAACTAAGTCTGTCCCATCCTAATGACCCTCCACTACTAACATTACTCATAGGAAGAATAAACGAACATCCATTCACTCGAACTCATTTACAGATATCATTTTTTTTTATGACGATGATATTAAGGAATTGGGTTATCAAATACTAAAACTATAGAGACTTTCATCACATACATTACATATCTTGTTCCGACATCATCCATGGCTGCTTCTCTCTAGGCTCTTCCTCTCGTTTTCTCTTGGGCAATGACAAGGAAGATATTGCTTTCGCGGAAACGACTTTCCTCACTAGTAGCCTCCATGTCGTTTCACCACCCCTTTTATCTTGTTGCGTCCTCAATTTGAATTGCCTGTGACACAGCCAAAAAGAAAATTCAAAGATCAGTTACCATATATGGAGCAAGAAAAGAAAAGTTGTCCACTGTACAGTACTGCCTAATATTGACCGTCATATGTGAGTGACCTTTAGAGAGGCCAAAGGACCTAGGCCACGGGACTGACAACCTGTTCCAGCTCAAAGAACCACCGTCTCGATATTTCTCGGGTTTATATCCTCTGCGATGTCCCGTGAGGCAAGACACAAGGGGGTGAGACCCATTCACTTTTGGAGAATGATATTGTTTGTGCTGCCCCCCCTCTGCAACGACCGAGGGCCGAGACAGAGGGGGGATCATTTCACTTTCCTCTGTCTCGGCTCCCAAGCGTCACAGAGGGGGGGCGGCGCAGAGGATATCACCCCGGAGGGGACATTCCAAAAGTGAATCCCCACCCCTCTCTCGTTTTCTTTTTTTTTTTAGCACGAGGAAAAGGCGAGGAGTTGTGTTTCAGCATTTCGGTCCCACGCCAGCTGTCCCACAGCCCTTCTTTAAAGATATTTACGAAAAGCGTGACTATGGAAGAAGCCTATCTTTTCTGAAAAAGGTTCTCCTACCTCCAATATGTCTGTCCCTCCACGTCCCAGGGTGAGATGTATAATGTTAAAACTGTAAAAACAGTTTTCATATGAAAAATTAAGTACCCAAAAAAATGGGGTTTATATTGTTTAAACCATAAAAAAATGTTCAAATGAACATTTGCTCACTAATTTAAAAGGTAGTACAAAATTCAAAAAACCATCACTGGTGTTGGGGCACAGGGGTACAAACAAATTTGGGGGTAGGAGATCCTTTCCCAGATTTTTTTCTCTAAATAAGGCCCAAAAAAAGCCTTCAGCCTTTTCTCGGGTTTATTAGTTGGGATGTAAGTTGTGGTGGTGCCCTTTAATATCAGCCGATTTTAATGGAAACTATGGAAGCCACTATCAAATGAGGACCCAATGGCTAGGATTAGGTACCTGCACAGAGGAACCTTGCAAAAATCAGGCTGGTCGCAGATGGAGGAGTGGAGACGGAGCAGTTGCCACATCCGCTTACACCGGCTGCACCCACCATTGACCCTCTTATCGCACGTAGCGAAATGGCGAATCAGGAGCTGGAGACCCCTACACGTAGAGAACTTTTTGCAGGGTGCTTTGCTCTTCGTGGGCACCTTGTCATGCGGCCCTACGCTCGTGCACCCTTCTGTACATATGTGCTCCAGACACTCCATTGCTTCGCTTAGTTGCAAATACAAAATCTGCTCCTCTCTGTACTTGCTCCTTCGCTTCTGCCTCTGTTGATTATTATTACAAGAAAAGAATTTCAATCATCGAATGTAAACTTTTTGAAACTACAAAAAAAAAAAAAAAAAAATTACAGTCAGGTTTTGTATCGATGATTACCGATTCGGCTTCATCAAGGAATTGCAGGATATCGAGCTCGAGCCAAGGGTCGTGCTCTTGCAAGAACTTCCATCCTTCCGTCTTCTCAACGGCCTTGAAGTCGTCGGAGACGAACTTCATGCATTTGAGGTGAAGATCCGGTGCGTCACAGAGCCTTGCAAGTTGAAGCACGTCAATCACGTTCTCTACCGTCAAGCGCCCAGCTATCCCTCTCGTGCATCTCTGTTTCAGTTGGCGCACCAAGTATACGTGCGACAGCGCCAGTAGGTGGATTCCGTATTTGTCCATCTCTTCCACGGAGCATCTGGTATCAAATGTATTTTTGTCATGTTGATGGCGCTCAACATCCATGCTAACTAACTAAACTGTTATTCTCCTTTTGGAGAAATTTTCTGATTGGAATCAGAGAAGAAGAGAGAAGACACTGACGGCTTTCTGATTGACGGAAGGCGCCACATGAAGAATCTAATTCTAACGTGCCCCTAAATTTTCTTACAATAAACCGGAACCAGAAGATAGATCTTGACCGTTTATCAAGTTATCGGCGAGACAGAGATCCAGACTCGCATGGCTCATATGATCTGGTTGCGGTTTAACGAGTGAACGGAAGGCGCATTTTAGCCAAAGCCAAAAAAAATTAAGCTTGCAGAGGAACTGACCTGGAAGAATAGAGAAAGCGAACAAACGCGAGCACAGCATCGCAAGGAACGCCTAGAATGGGAATTATCTTCTCGGAATTCGGACGCTTTCGAGGCCGATCTAAGATATTTTCCAACACAGATGAAACGGAAGCCTACAAAAAAGAAAAAAAAAAGAAAAGAAAAAGGGATCAGCTCAGATCTCTGTAGCTGAATCGATTCGAAGCAATGACTTTCTACTCCAAAAGTTTGGTAAACTATTCGAACAAGAAAAATCAGTTTCATATCAATGATTTAAATCTCGGGAAGAAAAGAAAGAAAAAAGAGCCAATCATCACGATTTAGGTTGCAACATATCGAATCTCAAACAAAATTTCTCTCAAAGCACAGAGAAACTAAAGCATCTCATTCCAAAATTTGAAGCAATTTGTCTTTTTTAGTTAGAAATCTGAACGATATTCGATATGCAACTTAAAAATACTCGATTGAAATGGAGAATTTCCGATAGTATACCAGAACGCTAGAATGAACCGGTATGCGCAATCCGCCAGAAGTAAGGATTTGAATGTCAGCTTGGAGAACATCGCCGGAAAATTGATCAGTTCCGACCGGAAACGACCGAAATCGGTATAAATCGGCCGGAGACTCGATCGGAGAGATCTTGGTAGTTTGCTTGTCTTCCATTAGACGATAGAGAGTTCTTGTCTGTGGCTTTCTGAGGTTGGCCGCACCGCCCATTTATAGACAGATGATGAGAAAAAGCAAAGCTAAAAAGCAAAACATCAAATCATCTCCATTCTGACCGGAGAAAAGCCACGCCAGTAAGACCACAAAGATACTCATCTCGTTTTCTATTAAAAAACGTTACGTATATACGGAGAATCTTATATCCAGCATCGTGTCACTTGTTAATTGGTTCCGGCGTGATTTCTCTTCTGTCCTACCGTAGAATTACCAATTCGAAGGAAATAAATCTGGAGCGTGCGGCACTGTAGCAAATTTGGACTCTTTTTCTTTATTTTTTCAAAGCTGAGGTGGCGGATAAAGAGCCTCGTCATTTAGGGGTAAGGCCGAGTTTTGCATTAAACGGCTCTTGGCAATTGGAAGCGCCTCACTCGATCTGACGTGGAACTCGTTCTAATCCACCCAGCCAAGCTTGTCCACTACATCACATCTATTGTATTTAACTGACCTTTTAGTGCTTTCGCCGGCGAGCGTAAACGCCGGTGGTGGACGTCTCCGTACAGGTCGGATCCACCCAATCCTCCAGAAGATATTGTGCCCCGAGTTGACTCCGGTTCTGACGTGAGACACCACATATTCCCTAACAAAATTAATTTTAGTGTAGACAATTCTTTTCGGAAAAGGATTTGGTGTCCAAGACACCAAGGGACGTCATATGAAATAAAATAAAATGGATGGACGATGCAATTTTTGAATATGAAATATGCATTTTATTTCATATGATATCCCTTGGTGTCCTGGACACCATCCTACACACCAAATCCTTGACAGAACATCCTGTCCGGATATTCAGGTTACTATTACGTTTCTTTTTATTTATTGTTTGGAACCGTTTGGCATTCCTTTCCCCCAAAAAGTGATTTCCACTCATAATTTTCAAGACCTCTTTGGTCTCGGATGCGGATGCAGTCACTTTTTTAGCACGAAATAAATGTTCTATCAATGATTTGGTGTCCAGGGACGTCATAAGGAATAACATGTGTGGGAGGTTGGATGAAAATTCAAATTCCCGTCCATTTTATTTCATATGATGTCCCTTGGTTTCTTGGACTGGACATTTGCTCCCTCTTAAACATCTCGGATTGTCTCTAGACTGGATGTGTCCAGTGTCCATCAAGCATCAATTTTGCATTGACACATATTTTAAAAAAAGTGAATTACATCCTTAAATTCATGGTAAAAAACACCTTCTCACTTTTTCTCCCTTACATGTTAGCATAAAATTGATGGTTGAATGATGCCGGACATATCCGGGTTAGAGACAATCTAGACTCTTTTTATGGGAGCACTTGTGTGTTGCAAACTGTTGCAAGACGGTCTTCTGATTGGGGAGGATCCATGCCCATGATTTTCACTTTTTTGAGTGGGTGTTATTTCACTTAATTTTTAGGGATATGTGTGCAGGCTGAATAGGATCATGTGGGCCTTTGATGGGTTCGGCGAACCACCTTCCTTCATTAGGTGCCACGCGTGGTAGCATGCCACTGGCATCGCCAAAACTACACTGCGAGGAAGAACTGTGGCGCATGATGAGTGAAGCACATAGATATACATAGTGGTGGAGCGGCAGCAGAATCTCATTATGAAAGAGCTTCCTCCATCATTTTGCGTCTTTGACTACCTATTTTGTTCGAAGAAGATTTCCTGCAGCGAAATAGCGTGCAGCGACCCTCAAACGCCACCAGCCATTGGGTGATACAAGTTAGAAGGGTTTTTTTTTTTGACCTTTTTCACCATGTGTCACCCAGCGCCTGGCGCTTGAGAATTTTTTTTTGGCTGCAAGAAATTCACTTTGTGTTTGTTTAAGAGTGTTTCATCATCATTTGGCTTCTTTGACGATCTCTTTTCTGCTTTCTATCTTTCTTTCTTGATGCTCGTGGTGCCTTGTAGACTGCACCACTCTTTTCTTTCTTTACTGGACGTGGATGCCAAGTGGCTCATATTTGCCAACTTTTTTTTTTATTTTTTCTTTAAAAGTAGCCACTTGATATTCTTTCTCTAAGGCAAATATTAAAAGGGATCCTAAGAATCTTAATCATCTTTCTTTCTTTGTCCCTAATCTTTACCTGAAAAGTCATCATTACGATACAAAATCATTTGTCTCAAAGATGTTTCCTCGTCCATGGAAGACAATGACTACTGTGCTACACTTTAATATCATAAATTATGACAGTTTACTCCGATAAACGATTCATAAATCAGAAAACCATTCTCCCATTTCCCTGTTTTGTAGCATGTAGGTCATGCACGCCAACCCACTAAGTTTTAATAAATTAATGCTAATGACATACTCGGATTAGATTTTCAGCCATAGCTAAGAACTAATCTATTTGCTTAGTCAAACTTCTTATCCAAACTCTTCTTCTTTCCTCATTTGGGCTTATCTTGGTGGTTTTTTGTTGCATTTTATATAGAAAAACTCAAGCTCCATCCAACCAAAGACAGCTCCATTTTTTTTTTAATGGAGAATGATTGTCTGTTTTGAGACAGACCTCTAATGGCGCGCCATTGATTGAAACATGATGTGTTTTTGAATTTGATGTCTTTTATTGACCACCTATTTTTTCAACTGAATACTTTTTTGGACCCTTTTATCCCCCAAAACAACACATGTCTATTTATAATTCACCA
Source organism: Platanus orientalis (assembly GCA_025762735.1). Classification (NCBI taxonomy): domain Eukaryota; kingdom Viridiplantae; phylum Streptophyta; class Magnoliopsida; order Proteales; family Platanaceae; genus Platanus; species Platanus orientalis. Next base: position 1,472,541 of record JAOXJP010000006.1, on the reverse strand, counting down.
TACACACTACAAAGGCATTTTTATCACATAACATTTGCTTCGTTTTTTAATATTATGGTGATAGATGTATTGAGCCTTGCTTACACTCACAATTTAGATGACCAAAGGTGTTGAGTGTCTTTAATCGACACAACTCTCGTTGAGAGTCATGTTGTGCCTTTGTATGGAATTTTTCAAAACAACAAGTAAGTATTTAAGGTTTTAAACCCTATATTTAAGAGTGAGTTTTCTTAAGTGGGTATCGGCTTAAGGTTTTTTCTCTTGTAATCGGAATTAGGATTTAGGAAGAGAAGGTAGCAACAAAGCTATTATAATCTTTAGTTTTACATAGTGAAAGCTCTCTTGATCGTCTTTGTCCGTGGACATAGACTTTAAGCCGAACCACGTTAAATCGTGTTGAGCTTTGTGTGTGTGTACTGTTTGCATTAATTTATTCTTCTATTTATTGTTGTGTACAATCATAAATCTAGGCTTTCGCACAAAAAAAGGGGTAAATGCTACATAACGTCATGGTGAAAAATATGACATGTGATGGGATATGAATCTAAACCACTCATGATCTATACAATAAACAATAATACAACAACAAAGGATCAACAAGCACACATGATGAATATTTTACATGGTTTGGCTATTTGGCCCACATCTATGGATGCTATCCCGTCTTCTCTATAAATCAAAGAAATACAATTTATAGTAGAATATGATATTCCTTTTCTTGGCTCAAACTCAAGTACTAAGGCTTTGTATGGTTGTCTTGAATTGGATAGAAAAAGCTAGAAAAAATAGAAAGGAAAATCCCACAAGAAAAGAAACGAAAAAAAAATTATGAGACAATAATGAGAAAACCAACTTTTCATAGCAACTAGACAGCTTGAAAATAATTTTCTTAAGAAAAATTGCTAGAAATCATAAGAAAACAGTTTTTCATGGAAAATAGGCAGGGTCTAAGAAAACTTGAATCTGTTACATATACAACTCTCTTTAACAATGAAAAATAACTCTCACATTCTATGATAACCTTGGGGAAGAAGACCTAGTTTTGTCACCTTACAAAAACCCTATAAAAAGAAAACCATAGAGAAAAAAAGTTGAAGTAACCCACTCTTTTTCTTGTGAGAAACTCTCTAAAATTGAGAGGCACTCTAATGTCCATATTCTTTTTCATACAAAGAAAAGACAATTCTAAATTAAAACAACTTCTAACTAATCCTTTAATCTCATCTATTAAATAGCTTATGGATCCTACAACTGGAAAATAAGCTAAACACAACATTCCTTCGAAAATGACAAAAAGAAAGAAAGAAATGTCCTATCTAGGAATAGTGTCTAAGACACCAGGGGATGTTGTATGGAATAAAATGGGTGGGTGATGCAATTTTTGAATATCGAGTATATATTTTATTCCCCTCATGATTTAGTACAACCCCTTAATGAACACTAAGGTTTGCCCTGCATCAGTGGCAGACACATCAGCGCTGAAAAAGTGAAAAGCCCCTCCACCCCCCCCACCCAAAAAAAAGGGTATATCACTTTTTTGACATTGATGTGTCTACCCCTGATTCAGGGCGGACCTTAGTCGTTCATTGAAGGGTCACACAAAATCCAAGGTGATTTTATTCCATATAACGTCTCCTAATGTCTCAGACACCAAATCCTGGACCGGACATTTATTTCCAAAAAAAAAAATAAAAACATGCATTAGGATTTTATTTTCTAACATATTATTCTAAAAAAGTTTGGGAGAAACTCTCTTAGGATTCAATAAGGGTGTATTTGGATTCACGGAATTGGAATTGGCTTTGGAATTTCAATATGTGGAATTTAAATTTACATAATTGAATTCCATAGATTCAGAATTCTACCATTTGGATGCATATATGTATGGATGGAATTGGAAACCAAAAATCTCAATCAATCATATTTTATTTGCTTTTTGTTTGGTTGGTGACCTTGAGATTCTATGGCCCATCGCCAAAAGACTACCAAGTCTTATGAGTTAGACACTAAAGCCTTGCATTCAACATGCTCAAGCTTTTATATGCCCTTCAATTTTTCAATAACCGTTGCAAAGACATTATATCCATTCTATGTTGAGATTTTAATGTAGTTTACCTACTATGAAGATCATTTAGGGAGAGAAACTAGTTAATTTTTTTTACTCTTTTCACAAGCTAACATGAGCTAGATTTTCTTAATGGTATTTTGGTCAATTAATAAAATAATAGAGGGCATTTTGGATAGTTTTTATATATAAAAAAAATTCCTTATAATTGCTTGAGGGTGGTAGACATTTTAATAATTTGAATAAACCTAGAGCTTAGATAAAATGAACTAGTTTTTCAGGGGTATTTTGGTTAATTGCTAAAATAACAAAGAGCATTTTGTGTTAGAAAACTCCTCACTGTATTTGAGGGAGGACATTTTAGTCATTTGAATATACCTGAAACTTATCTAACACGAGGGAGGAGGGCATTTTGTGTATTTTGTGTGCTAAAAAAATCTCATCACATTTTCTTGAAGAAAGAAGGCATTTTAATCATTTGAATAAACTTAAAAGCATAGCTAACATTAGCAAGATTTTTCACTCAAGGACGTTTTACTCAGTTAATAAAGTAAAGAGGGCATTTCAAAATTCAAACGTACACTTAGGTTAATTCAATCTCAAATACGTACTAGGATTCAATTTCTCCACGTTTTTTTTTTTTTTTTTGCTTTTATGGAGGAAGTGGGACACAGCCGTTTCAATTGACTTGTTTTCAGGAAGGCTTCGACTTGAAGAGTATTGAAATTGCAAGTCATATCAATCTTTCAATTAGTTGCTCCAATTAAAAGTAATTAAACAACTTGATGGGTAATTCTTTTTATTTGACTGATTTTCATAATGTTGAAAACAGTTGTGTGAGAAATTCCTAACCATGATTACAAGTCATTGTTGAAACAAAAAACAAAAAACAATAAAAAAATGTAAAAAAGTGTGATTCATACTGAGTCTTATATTTTCTAGCATATGCTGTCCCCCACCCTCCTCTTTCCACGTGGCACCTGATCCTCCGATGCTGACGTCAATGCTAACGTATCACTACACTCCATGTGAGCAACTATGGCTACTGTTTTAGTGAGGAAAGAATGAAGACAAACCCTTGATTTGACAATTGAAATTTATTGAAAGAAAAGCTAAATGGAATCTGTCATGTGATAGAGACTTCTGGAATAGTAACACTACCTCTCTCCTTTAGCATCTCTAATGATTTTTAGCTCTCCAGATTAGGTAAGACAACTTAAAGTTAGCCTAAAATAAAAATGACATTAGGGACTATATAACAATGCCATAAAAGTGTAAAACATCCCTAAAAAAAGTATATATCACTTTTTTGGCACTGATGTGTCAAACGCTAATGTCATTCTTACTTTAAGCTAACTTTAAGTTGTTTTACAAAATCCCAAGACCAATTAAACAAGCTGGACTAGGTACGAAAATTTGTTTTTCCTAATGTATTAGGATGACATCCAGGGGCAAGA
>JAOXJP010000006.1:1449771-1464185 GCA_025762735.1 Platanus orientalis | reverse complement strand
ACATATGACCACTACATGTACACACTTTGTTTTGGAATGGACATTGACAATACAAAATACCTAACAAATTCCTCACATCTACACCACAACCACACTCTGAACATTATAACATGCCCTCTCAACGATGGATACATCTTTCGCTTGACATGGAAATGGTGATCAAACAATTGGTGACCCGGTTTAGACAGCTATTAGAGACCACCTCACCAACCCACACTTCTCTGAAGCACCTAATATCATTCACATCACTTCACAACCTTAGCACACATAGCCATATTCCAATACCTGGCATTATTCAACCCCACATTTTTGTTGCCCTCACAGAGGAGGCAGCCCAATTGCCCAAATCCCTACTAACAACAGGAACACCAGAGAAGTAACTGAAGGAGGGTCTAGAAAATGAAATGAAAGCACCTGTAACTCAGTGTCTGGACCTTGTTTCAGGCAAAATGACCCAAAACTTCCATTGAGATTCAGACATTGACAGCATGTGTACCGAGATGCTTGTGAATCGGAGAGCTACCAATACCTTTTTTCCCACTCTGCTCTACATCCAACAGTCCTAGGTACTCACTCAGAACGAGTTAAGGCGCCTGCGTGAGACATTGGGACAAGGATGCAACCAGAGACAATCACACATCCAGAAATTACTACACTGTTACCACTGATTCCCCCAGTGTAAAGTTGAAAATTTGGCTGAAACACAGGTTTGGGAAAAGATCTGCCAACCCATCACACCCCAAAAACCTAGAATGGGGAACTCTCAAACCCACAATTCTACTACTGCCACCGTTTGGTGCTTCATCCAACACTAGAATATAAGGTGGTAAGGAGAGTTAAACAGGTGGTCTACGACAAAAGGTGTTGCAAGTAAAGTTTGAAGTTTCATTTTCAGTTACAGTTTCGGTCCCCACGCAAATAAAAGTATGGCATGCAGGCATGGTAACCATGAAAGCGTTACGGAAACCATGTAAAAATCATGGAAGCCATGGAAATGTTGGAATCTTTGGATGAAACTTCTAGATATGATAGAATAAACACCAGTACACACCTAGGACTCATTACACATGCAAAACATCCATCTATAATAGTTGATGGAACGCTCATGACACATTCTGTCGCAGACATCTGAATCATTGAGGGTTGGGAAATGATAAAAACCACTACACAATGAAGCTATACATCCACATTGAGTTAAGAAATATTAAAAAAAAAACACATACCAAAAAAATATGTTAATCCAAACCATAAAATCATGTCTTCCATGGAAATATCAGTAGAAGTTATGGAGACTATGGAAACATTAAGCAACCCTTGGAAATTTTAAATTTAACTTTATGAATGTGAGATTAGAATAAGCACCATTCTAAACATACCTTAAATAGTAGGAACACTAATCTTTCACATAAAGGTAATTTTAAAAAATTATAAACAAACTTATATTTTACATAATTCAGAAAGTAAGAAAATAACTATCCAAATCTTTATCATTTTAACAAATTCTTAAAATTTTATAGCCCATGGCCACCTCTACAGTTGTGTCACCCTCAAATTTTTTAAAATTTTTAACCTAAAATAAATAAATTTATAGTAAACCATTGGAGAAAACAAAGAAATATATTTTCTTAGGTTCTCCTCTGTTTACTAAATTTTTTATTATCTTTTACACTTTAAATATTATAATTTTTGTCCCAGAAAATTACCAAATTGCAGAATTATGTAGATCATGGATGCTTAGTTCATATGTACACTAATCAAACCAAACCATGTGCATCTGGTCTATTTTTTATCTTTTTATTTTAATAAATAAATATTTTATTTGTAGCATATTGAAAATCTAGCCTTAGAAGAGTCTTAGTTTCAGAATTACCAAGTTCTACTTGAAATTAGGGGTGGCAATGTTTTGACACGACCCATGAACCCGACATGAACCCAACATGAAATAAGCGGGTTAGGGTTGACTGTAAAGGTGTTTCAGGTCAAAGCGGGTCAACCCACATTGACACAATTAATAAATGGGTCAGGTTTGGATTGAGCAATATAGTCGTATATCCTTATCTTGACATGACACGAACCCAACCGGCCAACACGAATTGCCACCCCTACTTGAAATTGGGGTTTCAAGTTCGATACTTCAATCGGGGGCCAAAATCATGGTTTTTGATTCAGATGAACTCAAATGGAATCCTTGAATTTGTATATGCTAACTACAAATCAAGTTTTTATAAAAGAAATAGAGAATGAGTTTTAAGAAGAAGACGGAAGTTTCTATTGGTGTCAGTATGGTATCAATGGGTACCACTCAATGACACTCAAAAGTAGGACTTTTTTATATACAATAAATACAAGGTCTTGACAACACATGTCGATACCACCGATATGTATCATCGAAATCATGCAGTATTACAACTACATGTTAGTTTCACATCAGTTCCCATCAAATGATTAAAACCGACACGTATCGTGGACTGACCTCACCTCTTGTGATACTGAGCCTCAAATGAATCAGCCTCAACAACATGTGAGAGACATAGCACCCACGAGTCATCCCCATTTATATCGTGGACTATTCGGGAACTACCCAAAACCAGTTAAAGGAGCACAAGAGAGGAAACTGAACTTCAGCATGGACAAACCCAGAAAACAGGAGAAAAGGTGGAGATTGATGATGGCAATGCTGTACAAGAGAGGGGACATCAGTTACAGTGTGATTTGACCAGTAATTCAAAACATCAACTCACCTTTATCATCCCCGGGAAGTTGAAAATAGCTAGACAAGTCCCCCTCATTTTCTGTGCTGGTAAATGCACAGGTACACATCAGTAAAAGATGAGAAACAAGGGCCATTAAGAAAAAGTGGTCATCATCCTCATGCGCAACAAACGAGGGGAGCCAAGAGGAAGGAAAAGCATATATCCAACGAATCCACTCCCAAAACATTTCTGAGGTACATATATATATTACAGGATATGTGTTATGTTAATCAGATGTGCTGATGTGCTGGTACAGAAATATACAAAAATATTATTTTACATAGATTTATATAGACTTAATTTTGTATAGGATCAATTCCTCTACAAAGGACAACAGCAGGTACCAAATGTAAGATGGTCTTCTTCTAATGGGTCATCTATTTCGATTTATTGTGTTTATATTTGCTTCAGTTAGTTATTGTGACATTTCCTCAGATTTTACAACACTTTCATATTGTACGGCCATCTAGAATATATAAAACTGGGGTCTGGCCAGTTATTAAGTGGCTAGTCCTTTCAAATCTTATCGATCCTCAAGGGAAAATCATTAATAAGAAGTTCCAAAGACAATGGAATGAAAATCTTTTCTCCAACTGGTAAACATCATGCTGAATTACTAAACTTAACAATTTAACCAGCATTTTCAAATGGAAATTATTTAATAAATAACAAATCCTAAAGATTACCAAAAAACTAGATCTAAGGATTGAGGACATAAAAGAATGCAATTCACCAAGTTCGGAGCATAGCCTACATATAGATGCCCACTAGAAAAATGACTAAGAATGTCTAAGGTAACAAGTACACCTCAAAACTAAGGCCAACATACCAACTATCTGGGCTAACATGAAACAAGCAGATCATGCTTTAAGGAACTGCTTTGCCACAAAAGAAAGCACAGCTGAGGACCTGACCTGCTTGCCCCATTCCAATGCTCGATCGACCAGGTAAGAATACTCCAAATCTTCAAAGCACTTCTGCAATGAAGAAAGTGGCTCATTAAAGTAGACAGGAAGACAAACTCCAGAGAGGTCTTTCCCAATATTTTCTTTAATTATTGACCATAGACCAACTGGTTTCTCTTTTTCTTTCGGTTCAGGCAACCTGTCCCTTCTTTTGACTTTGGGATATTCAATGGTTTTGATCTCCACAGCAACCTCACATGTGCGGTCAAAAAAGAAAGAATCCTTATCGTATGTTAAAGCACAACTTCCCATAGCTCCCCTACTTCGATAAGAAGCACTTCTTAGAGACTCTGAAGATAAAAAATCCTTTGTGTCAAAAAAAATCACATCCTCTTCATCTGTTTCGACATCCACTCCATCTTGACTCTCATTATCTGGATCAGAATAACTTGCACTACCCTCTGACATGATTGAATAGAAATCTGTAACAATAGAAAAAAGAAGAAACATGTGACAATTAGATTCTCAAGAATTAGTACCAGGAATTGCATATGTTATCTCTTGAGAAGATCATTTTAAGCACATGCATGACTATGACACCATGCTCTCTCTCTCTCTCTCTCTCTCTCACACACACACACACACACACACACTGTGAGTCTAAAAAGTCAGTCAACAAAATTAAACATGGCATTATATGTCAAATACACAACTTGTTCTTTCCAGTTCTGGATTGAAATAAATAAAATAATTAATGTCAACTATGGATAAAATTCAGGTCCAAATTGTTATGTTATTTCCAGTAATCACAAATTGTCAAACACATGGTCTCAATGACTTAAGCAGCTAGAAAAACTAGTCAGGTTCTCCATCTATTCTATCCAGATAAGTTTCTTTGAGCATGGTTGGGTCTGCCTAATCCCATGCTTATTTTCAAAATATTCATGAATCAATGACAGTGTATTAGTGTGTAGCAAATCATGAAATCAATAGATATTAATTACTAACCACTGAATCTTCCATCCCCTTGCCCACAATGTGACTCGCGCTCCTTTGTTTCGTCCACTACAGTAGTTTCCAGCTCTACTTTCTCTGTCTGAAAAAACAAAACAATAATGATTCCCTCAAAATAACAAATATTCCACATTCTGCTCCGGCAGGAGATAAAATAGGGGAAAATCACACGCAGATAAAAGCAGAAAGGAATATGGCATAAGGTTACACCAGGTGGAAATAGTAGAAACAATGTTTAAAAACCAGATCAGACCAGATGACCTGGGAACCAGCCCCTACACAGGCCATTCTAATTTCAGAACCAGACACATCAAAACCTCATTAAACTGCCTAACCAGCCAGTTACTCTGGTCAAACCGACTACCTGGCTTATTAAACCACTGAACAGGGATTAAGTAAGACAGACCACCCAGCCAAGTGTATGGGACTAACCCACCAGGTCAAATTGACAAAGCCGGTGTGTTAAACCACTGAACAGGGATTAAGATTAAGTCATACTCCCATCCAACTGGATGGGACCAACCCACCAGTCAAAGAAGAGATACAATCCATGTGCTTACATTTAGCATAGAAATGCCAATATCAACCAAATATCATTAAGTGGAGATTCATTTGATACATAGCAAACAAATATCAGATGTATAATAATTTTGATGGTTAACCAACAGACCCGTTCCATGCCAGAATACAGATTTAGACCAATAGACTTCAATGAATTCTAAATGTCAAATTAAATAATAGCGTGGTTATGCATTATAGTAATCATAGTTTACTAATTTGTAGGAATTTTACATCTACCACCTAAATACATTGGCATGCCAAGGGCAAGGAACGTATTCACATAACAATGGCAGAAAATCTTCTTTGGTAATTTGAAAATAGAACCGAAGTTCAAAATAGCTAATATGCCCGATTTACTACTCAAGAACAGCAACATGTAATTGAAAAGCAGAAACAATGCAGCAACAGCAACAGCCTAACTGAAACACTTATCAGTGCATCCAGAAACTTTTTCTCATCAAACTTGGACAATGTTAGCTTGATAATCATATTGATGAACAAGCTACAAAGAAAATAAACTGTCAGTCATGAACAGTGACAGGTATCAGATAAATAACATGGATAAATAGATCTGGACATCAAGATCTATGAATAAGAAGGCTTAAATGAAAAATGGCAGAGATGGCGTTCGACATAATCTGAATGTGTAAACACAATTTAGCCAGTCCTTTCTTAGACAGTCATACCACGTTATTATTACGTCTATCTAATCCACTGGTTCCATTTCATGAAGAATCAATATACCAGATAGAGAAGTGCACAAAAGGGAAAAATACCTCTAACTGCCGCAATGTATCAAGCAGGCTGATATGTTTACGTTGAAGAGACTTCAACTGGTTTTGCAGCTCAGAGAATTCCAAGAGCATAATAGATTCACAGTCTTCAATTGCTGCTTCACTCAGTCCTTCCTGCAGTAATCGTGATCGTAGTTTCTCAGTTGAGACAACAATGTCTTCAGAGGGTGCAAAGTCACTGCTTGTTAGTACTCTGGGGAAAAGATCTTTAGCAGCCAACAATGCCTCAATCCATACAGTCCTGTCCTCTCTAGACACACACCGCAAATGAAGAGTCTTAGTGCCAGTGAATATGGAAAGCCTTTTATCATCCGACTTGCTCGCACGAATTGAAGAGACCTGTAGAACCCATTTTATCTAAATCGTATTAACTTCATGGGAAGAGACGACGACAAAAATAAGAGCTATGCAAACATACACATTTGCACACACATGATAACCTTGACATATATACATCATTGTCAACATCTAAGCCCTATCCAGTTACCCCAACAATTTGGAGTCCGCTAATTGAATCATGTTCCACCAGCATTGCTTTGCTATTGCAACATATTTTTAAACACGGCATCTGAGATGGCATAACCAAAGGGCTCCAAATGTTTACTTCACCCCTCTTCGCCTGCTAAGTTTAAGCCCACGGGGAACTATGAAGAGTTCCTTTTGTTGTTTACATGTTTCAAATTTTAAACATTAAACAGCTACCATTCTTTTGTCTTTTGGTGGCAGCACAAAATTTGTTTTTCTTTTCTTCCTTCTTTTGGTGGGTACTCAAAAGTTTTCTGCAAAAAATGTGGGGGTGGGGATCATCGCATCCTATTATATCTACAACCCATAGCATCTCTTTCTCTTTCCAGCAACCTGAAAAGATCACTAGGAAACTCGTGTGGATGGAACAGTATATCAACTTTTGGAGCATTAGAAGAAGACATAAAGTCAGGAGGGTTCTTAGCATCTGTCCGGTTGTATATCATACATAGTCTTCAAATGATTTTAAATTACTTGGATGGCACAAAAGTTGTTGCCAAACACCCGCAAAGAGTACAGTTTTCACCTTTCTATTTATGTCATGTAACTGTTGCCCTAATTGTTTTTACTTAATAACTATGACTAGATTGGCAAACACCGCAGCTGAAGAATCACTTAAAATCCTCCCTTTATTTCGTTCTCCACCAAAGCCACATCTAAAAATTGTTGAATGATTCAATATACATAAAAATGTCATGAATGCAAAAATGAATTAATGTCTTCTTACATACATAATTACATAAATGCATACACAGATTCTATGAAAAACTTCAACATGCTCCCCAGTTTCAACTTATCATCAAGTTTTCTGCTTTGTACTGATTCAACTTATACAGAACTAATCCACAGACTTAACTTATACACATGTTGGACTGTACGTACGCACGTTAAACTAAAAAACAGATTTAACACCCTATATCTGTTAACACAGAAAGATATACTCATATGAGATGAGTGAGTTCAAGCTGATAAACAACATAGAAAGAGAGACAGACGGACAGACAGACAGACAGAAAAAGACTCAGGTACAAAACCCAACTATTTACAGCATGTCATCAAGTTCTTTTACAGAATAAATTCTCTTTCCTTTGTTAAAGGAATACTGACATTTATCATAAATTTCTTCATACGAACACAATGCACCTACTATAAACAAACAAAAACAAATTCATTCAACTAAATTTGAAGAAAAGTGGACAAACCTTCAAATGTATCTCCCCAACTGGCTTCCACGGCTTCATACTAGATCCACGTAAGCCATTGCCCCAGTTGGCCTTCCTCATATACCTCAGTGAATCCTCTCCAATCACCTTGACGCTTTTATCTCTCACAGAGCTTACCGAAATCTTGTCCGGGCCATGAACCTTATAATAGGAAAGGACCCCATCCTCAAGCACGAACCACCTAGACCTCCAACCCTTCCCGTAATTCACCCACTTATAAAGAATCCCAGCTACACTGCCATTCACAACACCATTGCTGCAACAACCCTTGGAATCTTTTCCTTCCGCCACCTTCTCTTCCGACTCATGATTCGCAGCAACAGACACCCCAGAATCCAAATCCGTACCCACCGACGAAACCTGAGTAGAAAAACTCTGCTTGTTTGAACCAAACCCAACATTTCTAACAGAGCTCTCAAACCCTAACGGCGGCTGCGTCACGGACTTCGCAATCACAGGGTTACTCTGGTCCCGATCAATCGAAACGGGAGCAATGCAGCACAGAGGATTCATCTCAAAACAAGACAAATCGATCTACCAAGCAAATCAAACAAAAAACTCAAAAATCGAACTCAAACCACCACAGATCCCATCCATTCCATCGAATTCTCTTCCCCGAAGAGGAAGAACACCAATCTCTCAGCCATATCGATAGATATCCTAGATTGAAGAAGCTGAGATTTCAAATCTTTCCTCCCTGCCGAGAGAATCAACACCACCCGATCGAAGACGGAAAGGGTGAGGCACCAGAAACTTTTCGGAAATGACATAAGAATCGACGAGATCACAAAGAACAGTAAGTAGATCAGACGATCAATCTTGAGAGAGAGACAGACAGACAGACAGACAGACAGTTATAACTCGCTGTTGTTGTTACAGTTCAACAGCAATTAAGCGTTGCAAACGATAAAGATGTGGGCTGCGCGCGTAACAGATCCATTAAATTCGCTGATCAGTAACCAACAGTCTAGTTTGAAAATCAGAGGAAAGGGAAGGAGTGTGGAGTGTGGAGTGTGGTGGGGTGGGGGGGGGCGTAGTTTAAGCCTCGGCGCATTTAATCTTTGGTTTCAGAAGTAATGATTGCAGAGCAGCTAACGTGCGCATTCAGTACAAGTGATGACTGAGTGAGGGGTGCGCATGGTGGGTTCGAACTATCTCCGGTCTAACTGGGGAGTAATCACGCCAATTCCAATCGATGCATGAAATGATACCGGAGGGTATTTTGTTGCATATATAAGATTACCAAAATACTCTTTCTTAGCTTCGTGTCTTTTAAAAATTTGAACTGGAGTGATTTTTCTCCATTTATATTGGAGATGGCATTCGAACTCCTTTTGAGTGGCCACCATAAGTTCGAGGATAACAACTGACGGCTCAGTTCATATGACGAAAATGCCCTTCCCACCAAATTTCCCGGTAGTTGATGTTTTGCGATGTTGACATAGGGGTATTATGGTAAATTAGGCTAACGAAAACGATCTAAGGATCCATGGAGTGGATTTAGTAATTTTTGTTGAACTACTGGCAGACTAGTGTTCTACACGTCAGACGAGGTCCTTAGACACGTGTCTTGACTACAAAAGATCAGATGGTCATGCTGAGGTGGGTCCTATCCTCTACATAGGAGTAACGTGTCAAGAGGATTAGTGGGGTTGACACGAGGGATGTCAACCTGTGTTTGACGCTAGCGTTTTCGTTAAAATTTACAATTTTTTATTTAGTCATAGAGTGTGAGACAAAATGCATGTGGTAGTGTACGGAACAACCTTATTAAAAAAGATTTAAGATATCATGTTAGGACTAAGATCTATAACATAGTGAGTGATTTTGATTCTCCTAAGTGTGTGGGTGTGTATTACCAAAAAAAAAAAAGTGTGGGTCACCTTTAAATAAGAGTCGTGATAGGGTCCCCAGGTAGGACAGTTAGAATTGTCCTCCTTATGTCGAAATTGATAGTTGGGTTTGAACAACCAAATGGTATGTTTCAATTTTGGTAAAAGAAAGAATTTTTTAAGAGTTTGGAATTAGCTTCTTTTTTTTTTTTTTTCTTTTGGGTAAATGCCTGAATGTTTATCTTTCATTATCAAGATGGAACTTTGAAATCGGATGGATGATTCAGAAAGAATTCAACAAGTTTTTTCTCATTATCAAAAGGATATATTTCTTAAATGTGAATCTAAGTCCACTACAGTAATATAATAGTCCTTGACCATCAAGGTAAGTGATTCTAACCCATATTATTTGTGCAAATTAATTGTTAGAGCCTTCTTGTGTAATACCAATTCATGAAATATATATATATATTCAAATTTGATGGTTTAGATTAAACCTCACTCTCCTCAAGAGGAGCTCGTCAAGGCTCTTGACATAGGAACAATTGTTTCATTATTTCCTTTTTTTGGGATCATGTTCCCACTTAAAAGGTTGTAGGCAGTGATTTCATAAATTTGACATTTTTGCTGATTTTGTGGTGTAGCCGCTATCACTTGAAGAGTAAAGCCAATTTCAGGAACCGCGACCTTGAAACACCAGGATGCTGGATAACATGTGTCAGAAAAAGTGAAAAAACCCACATCTTGTGGGCTCACACCCAGCACCGTATTACAAGGTCACCGCAAGTTATTGCAACTATATCTGCTTTACTTGAAGAGATGCATGGAGCATTGGTTTGCGCTTTTTTTCAATGGTTATGTCCATGGGGTGCTATCAATGCTATATTTTCACTCTCGTTATTACTTTGAAGCAATTTCAAGAGCCAAGAAGATCTAAAGACAAGCCCATAATTATAGGTAGGAGGTGGCGGTGGATTGGGCAGTCAGTGAGCCAATTGTTCTGGCCCAAGCCAAGCCTAACCTGTCAAATTAAACACCGCAATCATGGACCTAATGTTGGGCTAAATTTGTTTGTTTATTGTTGTTGTTGTAATCATGGACCTAATTTTTCTTTTTGAACTTTTTGCAAAGTTAACTTTAACTAATTCAAGGGTAGACAACGAACAAGAATGTTAAAGCATTTGAGACTTAATAATGAGTTAAGAGTGTTTGGCGGAAGGTAGCATGATTTTCCACAACTTCACACTACTGACCACTGTTTATGGATCCTCTTTGTTAGGGAAAGGCTCAACAAGTAACTTTAGTAGGAGATGCTATTCTTTTCTTTTGCCTTGGCTTGGTTCGACAAGTCGACATTGGGGAGGGAAAAGGGGGTGTAGGCATGAGACAGATAGAGATGGGTTTCCTTGAGCTTAAAAGTTCTAATAGAAAAGTTTGGCAAGTTCTATATTGACAGTTACAAATATCATAGAACAAGATCGCAGCAAATGAATGATATAAACTAAGATAATTAGAGATGGGATTATAATACGCATACGCAGCATGTACAATGAAGTGGACCGATCGATTCAACTGGGTCAGCCTCGAAGAGGCCAAATATCAAATTATAGGTAGATAATTAATTATCTTCATTGTATTAAAGGTAAGTGATTGGTTTCCTATATTGCTCGACTTATAGATACGTAATATTGATATGCTATAATTCGCTAATACCAAATTTGTATCAAGAATTATATTATAAATTACAGAAACTCATTTGGATCAAGTCTCTCCAAATTTCTTTTGATGTTCATTTAAACTTTTACTAAATATTCAAAGCAATAAGTTTTTTGAAAGTGTCTATTATTTGCGTAAGGAAAATGATTTTTACACCAATAGGAAGATAGGAAGTAGTTTATGACTGACACGGTCGCGTCTGCTTTAAAGATTGTTTACTGCAGTTTTTATTAAAGCTCAACAGCTGATAAATTGATGATGAGCAGTATATATGAACATCCTTCGAGCTATGCAAGGCAGATGCAGATTTGAAGATTTGGCTTCTATGGTTCAAATTTGTTTGCGAAGCAAGAGCTAGTGCATTACCAGAAAATTTTTGTTTGAATAAAGCCCAAATAGGCAGCTGCCAATTAAAATGAACTCAAGAGACTTCGTGCAAATTATAAAACTACAAAATATAGAAGAAAAGGAGAAAAAAAAAATTATGAATGTGATGAAATATTTTATCAGTCTCCAGCAGATGCTTTGTTAGACACCTGTCCCATGTGGTAATGGGACAGGGAACAGCAACGTATGCAGGTCTTGTTATCATTCAATAAGACAAGTGTCGACACAGCAGATGCTTCTGCTTATTTTTGTTGGACACCTGTCCCAGTTGGTAATAGGACAGGAAACAACTACATATGCTGGTCCTGTTAATATGGTCCTGCTAGTGCTACCATATCATTTTCACACAACTCCTACCTGAAAATCCTCCCACTCCCAAGAAAATTGCAACACGAGTTTTTTTTTTCCTTGACAACCAAACAACCATAGGAAAAGGATAAAAAATTACTATTTTTTTCTTTTCTTGTGTCATTTTCCTTTCTATCCTTTTCTATTCTATTCAATGCAACCAGACAGCGCCTAGGTGTTTTCTTGCTGAACTCCTTGCAATATTGCAAAATGTCATCACTTTAATGAGAAACAAGTTTCTATATAAAAAAAAACCTTGCAAACTTTGTGCTTGAATTCTAGGGATTTGAAGAGAAATGGCTTCAAATGGTGGAACACCATCCAGGGCAGTGCAGCAGCAATAGCAGCTCTGCGTTGAAGGATAGAGAAAGGTTCAACGGATGCCACACGAAATATTTGCTTTCCGGAAGAGTAAATGGCCCCTCCCGAGATAAACTAGCTCAAGCCTTCAATGTTTTGCCGTGGGATCTCATCTTCTAACTTTATGAAAGAAAGATGTCACAGATCTCAAAATGACTAAGCAAGGCCACCTCCAAGGGACAGGATTAGGTATCCATTTCAACCAATCTCTCCCCCTTATTTTCCCATGTAAACAGCATATTCTCGACATGATAGCGATAATCATAAACATTGCCTTAATATGGTATGTTAATAACCAACCACTTTGATCACCAAAATGGTTTCCAGAACTAGCGAGGGGCAGCCAAAGGTCGAGAAACACCACTGTATAAATAACAAATTGAAATGGAGATAAGGGGTTCTTTATTATTTGAATGCGATGTCAAATAGTACATGAACTGTAAGTGCACCCTCTGCAAAACACATGATAAATAAGAAAAAATTTCCAGATTGGCAGTAACATCTCAATGTGAAAATGGTAAGGAAAGACCATAGAAAGAATCTCCTGCTCAAATTAAAACAAAATTACTCAAAATTGAAGTGGATGGGACCAATTCCCATCTCTTCACCCCCAATACACTCCATTCTCTTCACCCCCAATACGCTTGACAATAGAGCGTCAAATTGGTGAGGGAGTAACGATTACCATGTTCTTAAGGAGCTCTGTCGAAAGGCTTTGTATCATTGTAACAAACATCCCAGACAGCTTCCATGGCATCCCTTGCGGCTGCTTCTGAGCAGTATGGATTAGCAATTACTGACTTCATAACTCTTCTTCTTACACACTCCTACAAATATCAAAATATGAAGAGCACTAAAATATTAGAACTTCTACATTTGGGATTTGTCTTAAATTAATTTATAGCAGTATTCATCTGAACATCAGAAAGATCCAATCAGAAAAAGCCAACCAAAGGTCAGAGAATTTAAGCAAAAAAGGTGTGTCCATATCAACTGAAGGTTTTTGAGCATTTGGGAGACCTTTAACTAGCCTAAAAGCTAGCTCCTTCGGATGACTAAATTCTTCAGCTCCCAATCCAATAAGTTTACACATTTTCTGTCTATTTCAGTTCCTCCATAACCATAACAAGGTGAGCCAATATTTCTGCATTCTATTAGGGTAGCTTATTAAATTTCATTACCTAAGACTCCCGTTCAACTTGGATTAGGGAACTCAGAGATAGTAAGGCCTTGACACCTATAATACCTGGATGTTTCCAGTTCAGTAGGACATATAATTGGGTTCAGAATGTCACATCATCTATACATTTTTCTTTTGGGTCATGTTGCACCATCTTTACTTGAGGATGAAGTTTTAAAACCAGAACTGTAGGTCAAACCAGAAAGTAGACCATGTAGGTCAAATCTGATTGGACAAACAGGCTGACTTGGGTAGAGGCAGTAACATGGGTTGCTCTAACACAAATCTTAGTCCTGGTTCAGCAGTTAAATTGGCTGGGTTGACCAATTCAACAGGTTAACCTAGTTTTGTTTCATGTCTGAATCTGGAACCAGAATAACCTGTTACAGCCCCTGCTCCTCAATTAAGCCCAGTCCGACCATCTGGTAGGTCCTAGATCTAAAAAAATCAATTGAGCATTACAATAAATATAATAATAATAATGAATAAATGTCCTATGCATAACTTGTTGAGTCACCAAATTGACCCTTTGACTCCATAGCCTAGCGAGTCAAGCCATGCTGATGACTCTAAATAGGCCTGACTTGGCTGAGTCAAGTTGAAAACTTAGCTAACTAATTTGACTCTGGCCTGACACATTTGTTTATACACAAAAACTGTGAACCATAAACCTTGATAACAAGGACCCTGATCTATGTTGTAACACGATAAGAAGCCATAATGTTTTCATTATTTGGGACTTCTTTTCTAGAGTAATGCAGCCACAGTTGTATGTTCCATCTCACAAGAGGGCCAAATTTAAAAGCGGCCCCCCCC
>JAOXJP010000006.1:1419219-1431735 GCA_025762735.1 Platanus orientalis | reverse complement strand
GAGGGGGAATCAAAAACCTCCAAAAAGTGAATTGATTCCGCCCCGAGTGGTCCCATCAGGGGTGTGGTACATACGATTTCATCCCCCTCGCTACATGACCAAAAAACCGTGCTCTTTTTGTACACTTGAGCCCATTGATGATCTCCTTTAATAATAGTTAAAGTTGCATGTTAGATTCCATAATCTCTTGCATCCATTTTAATAATAAGAATTTAGGACCCAGCGTGCATAGCTTTTTTCACTCTCTTAAGAGAGAGAGAAAGAGAGAGAGAGAGAACAAGAAAGCTTTAATGTATGAAGCCAATACAAAGAAAACCCAAAGTATCAACACTTCTGCACTTGTTTGATCTTACACCCAGCAGGATTCTCAACAAAATCCAAAATGGTTCTCAGATCAACAGGCCGAGGTTGTAATCATGAGACCAAAATTACAACAACTAAAAGAAAAAAAAAAGGAGAATCTTTACATATATTTTCCCCAAAATATACATTCTAATATTTCTAGCTGCTAATAATATATAAGTGAACACCGAAAGTTCACCTCCTAAGCCAGCGATGCCTCCTAATAACGATCAACAACGCGAACCCTTCTTGCAATTGAGCGCACCAGCCGCCGTGGTAATTGAGGCCACCATCGAAGATGATCTCGCACTTAAGCTCGAAGCTTTGGCATAGCTCGATGACGCTCCTGCCCCAGACGGCGTGAAGAAGGCACCATTCAATAGCAAGTCCCCTTCTGACCTCCAATTCCAGCTTTTCCATTCACTCTCTGGTGCATCCTCATGTTTGGTCACCTACATCAATTCAATTATTGAAAGATTTAAAGTAGGAGACAAAAATCAACATCACTGTTACTATGGTGTGATCAAAGGTCTTTTCTTTATCTCAATCCAGCGCACGAGGCTCCCGCTAACGCGGGGTCTGGGAGGGCAAGATGTACGGAGCCTTACCCCATTTGTGGAGAGGCTGTTTCCGTATTTAACCCCCAAAATAAAGAAAGAAAGAAAGAAGAAGTTGAATATATTTTTAATGGGTTCTCTTAATCCCACCTCTTTCCTATATCTATCATCTGGTGCAAGAAATCTATTGCCTTGGCTGTTGATGGTAGGTGCAGCACTCCCCCCAATTGCATACATTTCCCAGTGGGTGTAGTCATTGTTCACCACATGGAAGTTTCCATGTCTGCATCTACAAATGTGAAAGAAGAACAGATTCATCAGAATCAGAACCTTCATCCACCTTAACAATATAATGAAGAATATGCTGAAATTACAGACACCCAACATGGTACACTGAGCTAAACTATAGTACCCAAGTGGGAAGAGAGAGAGAGAGAGAGAGAGAGAGAGAGAGAGAGAGAGGTAAACCCATTTTCACTTTTTTTTTTATTATACCTTGGTATCCTTTGCACTAGGCCTTCACCAAAGTGGTTAAAGGCTATAGTGACTTGCATGTTCTTGTCTTGGGTGTAGGAATCACTGTGACCCAAGAGCATGACCTTGTCATGGTGGGTCATGTAGTTGTTGGAGATGGTGATGGCCGTGGATCCATGGATGGCATCTACAAGTCCATCATGACAATTAGAGAGTGAGCAATGGTCCACCCATATATGGCTACCCCCAAAGATGGAGACCCCATCCCCATCCGAGACAGTCCTCCACCCATAGTGAGTAGGGGAGCTCCTCACATTGGCATTTCCACCTTGCTTGCAGTCATGGATGTTAAGGCCATGTATGATGATGTTGGTTACAAACTGTATGGTAATGCAGGGCCCACCGGCAATGTGGACACTAGCACCCCTACCATCAATGGTCTTGAATGAATTCATGATAAGCTCTTCTTTTAGCTTAATGACCATGTCCCCAGCAAAGATGATCCATAATGGCTCTTCTTGGATAACTGCGTGCCGGAGAGTGCCCGGCTTCGGGTTCACGGGGTCGTTGTCGCCGGAGTCGGTGACCACGTAAATGCGACCATTCTTGCCACCCATAGCCCCTTTGCCGAACCCGATTGCGCAATCGGCTAACCGTTGGCGGTTATTCTCCCAGTTAGGGTCACACCGCCAGCAGTCGTCGATGGGGTTGCCAGTTCCACAAGAGAGGTAGCCCAAGTTCCTTCTAGTTATAGAGGCATTGATGCTCCTGCAAAAATGTGGCACATTGTTAGTAAAGAATGGACATTAACTAACTAGTAACTACCATACATTCGGTTTAAGAGTAGAATGTAGAATGAAGTAAAGAGAGAGATGGAGTGGCTTACCTCTGGACCTCTTGTACTACTACGTCAGGGTCTTGAACTGAGGAAGAGGTAATGAGTGTTGGAGCTAGAAGGGAAAACAGGAAGAGAAGAGGGAGTGAAGGACTTGCCATTTTCTCTTTCTTGCACTTTCAATAGGATGGAAAATTAGAGCAAGATAGGGAATAGGAGGGAGAGGTGTGAGAGGGTTGGGAAGTGAGGATGGGATTATAAAGGAAAAAAACTGGGGCTTTGATTGATTAAACAAAACATGTGGGGTCCACCTACTGCGTGATTTCTGGTTTTACAAGATTCCCGATTGGTAGTTTGGGCCGTTATTATGCCATCCATCTTTCTCTCTCTAGATTTGAATCTTCTTGGTCTTGTTTTTACCCCTCTCCCCCTCTCCCCCTCCCCAAAAAATATTTATATATATAAATATATAGGTGATAAAATTTTATTTAAATCCTCTTGATGGCAGATAAGCTTTTTTGATAAAAAGAAAGAAAAAAAGGGAAAAGTCTAGTCAACAATGGTCAAAGTGGGGAATGTATGACTCGGACATCAGCGAGTCGAGCTACTTTTCATTCTACTGAGTTTTGAATGTCACCTTAAAAATTTTAATGCTTGTCAGTGTCCACACAATTTCTTTATTTCCGAGTCTCTCCTTTTTTTTCTTTTCTTTTTACGTCCGGTTGCTTTCTAGAGGCTCTAGAATCCCAATCACCGCACAACCACAACACTGAAAAATGAAAATCACCTAGGTTATGTCTGTTTGCAAAGATTTTGATGAAAAATGGAAGAAAATGTACTACGTTAAATGGTATTCCTGGCTCGAAATATTGATTCTTAGCATCCATCTATGACATATTTTCAATCTATAAAAAAAAAAAAAAAAAAATTTTGAAACAACTTGACGAGAGTGGGAATTGTTAAATCATCCATCTTGGTCCATGGGGTCTACAAAATTGGATGTAAAAAATCTGGGACAGGCTAATTCTATAAATATATATAGCATGTTGGGAGGGTGTTTATGTAAATGTAAAGAGGATAAATGCAGAGGATTTGGTAGGACAACTTAGAGAGTGGCTGAAGTTGAAATGACATCAGGGTTGACACATCAATGCCAAAAAGCAAAAAAATCCCAAAAAAGTATATATTTTGGGGATAAATACCCACTTGTATTTATCAAAATACCCTTGTCAAGTATCATGTTGCATGCTGATTTGAAGCCGGTGGGACTTCCCTCCATGTTCAAAGTGGAGATGATTTGAATTCAATGTAGAAAAATCATTGATCTATTCTATCAATTCCCAAGATAAAAGATACCAATCACTTCCCAATGTCCTTTCTTTCAAATCCACTAATAATTTAAAATTCCAACTAGACTTTTGCAGTTAATGAGTTGAATCGCCCGAGTCAACAAGTTTACTAATAATCTCAATGAAAATGCATTCATAAACATGATTCAAAATTTCATTGAATTTTAATCAAGATTTATTAAAATTCTTTCATTTGGAGAATAGTGAAACAAAATATCATGGGATTATAAAAGATGCATAAGATTAAAAAAAATGTCATATATCTGTTGATATTAACTACTTCAAATTGTGACAAAATTTAGCTAACCTCATTATTAAGGTAAAACCCACCCCAAATCCATTAGCGTAAATCCACCTCAATCATTCAATTATTTAATTTATTTATTATATATATTAAATTGAGATATATGCTAGAAAAATATTGCATAATTTTTATATAAAACTTGTTTACAAGTAGACTAATTTATTCAAAAATAAACTAATTTATGATGAAATATAAGGTTAAACAGTAATACAATTTGACATGCTTGGAGTTATTAATGTATACTGATGATATATATTTGTTTATTTATGTAATAAGCTTATAAATAAATTTTTTTATTTATTTATAATTTTAAATCTTGGATGTGTAATAATGCTTATCTTATAACACAGCTTGAAATTTCACTAAAATTATCTTTTACCGTATTAAACAATAAACTTTGTCAAATTTCTATTATTTCAAACATTCTAGGGAAATTGGAAATTTCCTCGCTATTTTCACAACTTCCAAAAGCGAAAGATCCATGGAAATCTAAATTTTATCCCTCGCTCAAAAAGCGATATATTTTGTCGGTGTTGTCATTGTCGACGCCCATTTTGTTCACTCTTTTCCTCTATCCTCATCGAATCAAAAGTTGGTTCCCTAAACAGTTAAGGCCGTTAGAATAGCTCTTTTTTTTTTTTTTTAATTTCAAATAAATTATTCTTCTTTCTCAAATAGAACAGTTTTTTTAATGCTAAAATTGCTCCACTCCACCTTGAGTTCCATGCAAAACACAACAGATAAAGTATGTACAAATTCCACCACAATAAAAAAGGGATTATCTTATATGAACTTTAATTATTTTAATTAAAAAACCATACTATAAAGAATGAATGAGAGTGAAGGGGCACATGCTTTTGCTCTTCTATCCTTCTTTTTATCTCCTTGAGCCGCAAACCGCGCCGAGAATCCATGCCACGTGTCGTCTTATGATTTGTTCGACGGATGAACCCGCAGTCGAAGCCGTACTATCCTCAATTAGCTGACGTGTCCCATTTTGGGGCGAGTCACGTTCCCCCATGTGGGTTTTATTCCTCCCGTGATTCTCCAATGGGCCCACATTTTATTTCGTCTTGCTGATTTGTAAGCCGCTGATGTTAGGTGTCGTGAAAACTAGCCGTTGGATTGGTATCCCAAGTTGGGCCGAACTCACGTGAGGGTCTCACTGTGGGCACGTAAGTTCGGGGTTTTTTCTCGGCTTGGGCCTTGGATTTGGAGTTTGGAAAGCGAATGACGGCTACTTGCCAACCTTCACGTCCAGTTGCCATTTGTTGAATAGTGAAGTTTGCCACGTGTGAGATCGTTATCGGCCAATCATTTTCACATCCAAATATGGGGAAACAAACGAAACTAGTAGAGTGGCCAAGAGCACATGCAAGGGCGAAAGGCACCTAAGAATCTAACTCCAGAATTGGACAAGAGAGTGTGGGCCCATTCCATTAAGCGGCATAATATGGTTTTAAAAGCTAGGGTGATGGGTTTGGGCTTCGGGTCATCTATTGGTATTAAATTTATGAACAAGCAGCATGAACAATAAAAAGAAGGGTTTTTGTTATTTTATAATCGTTTTTTGGGCTTTTTGTGATTCTTTTGTTCATGCAGTACACTACTTTGTTACAGCGGATCTTTGGGCTAAATTAATATGAGATGAAGTATTCATGTGTATTTATCAAAGTACCCTTGTCATACGCTTTTCCCGATGTTTTATTCACGTGCATCATGTGGGGTTATGGATACGGACGGGCAAGTAACCCTATACTCTAGTATGAGAGCACACCAAAGCTAATTGATTCATTGAATTCTCGTGAGTAAATAGGTTTAATTTGCTTCGGATCCTCTTTTGATTGTTAAACTTTTTGTTAACGTTTTGCAAATGTTGATGGTCAACACGTGGCAAAAAATCAACAAAAGTGGAAAACTGAAAATTAGTGTTTCTAATCTTTTTTCTCAGTGTGTCAACCACTAAAATTTACAGAACATTGACAAAATTTTAATGATCAAGAGAGGATCCAAACGGATGTTCTATCCAGGATTCGGTGTCCAGAACACAAAGGGACATCATATGGAATGAAATGGGTGGGTGATGCATTTTGAACATGGAATATGCATTATATTCCATATGATGGCCCCTGGTGTCCTGGACACCATCCTAGACACCAAATCTGGGACAGAACATCTCTTCCCTTAATTATATACAAACTCATAAATTGCTCTAATACCATGTCACCGACAGCTTTTAAGCTGCATGCAAATATGAATAAACGTAAGTGCACAAGTGATGCTACAAAGGCAAAAAGGACGAAAGTCTGTGTTGGAGAGGAGAGAAGGTGGCCCACCTCCAACAATCACCACAGCTTAAGAGGATTTAATCAACAACATTTATTAGTACATCCGGTGATGATGTTCTAGTAACCAGTAGGAGTAGGAGGACAAGCCACAATAACCCCCCCTCCCTTTTCTTCCTCTCTGTCAACCACATAAATTGGGTTGCTGGATTCTCTTCTTTAAAGTGCTTATTAAGAAGATGAAATCAAGACAAAACACTAAGATTTTGAATTTAGCATAAGATCTATTGTCAATCACTGTAGATGACAAAAAAAAAAAGAGAAGGAAAAATAGACCCAATAGGTCATTGTCCATTGAAGAGTCACATTTATGAGTGGCAACCCAATTATTTATCTTACCCTTTGCTTCTAGAATTAAATGGGCTGTTTCCCAATTTGGTTCCTTTTAATCAGTGAGTAGCTCATTGTTTGTAGATTGTTCTTTTGTCAGGATTGAAAATGGCTCCTTATGGTTTGCGACCCATTGCTCCACCAAATGGACCTTAGGGTGGGACCTCTTTAGAAATGTATGTTTCATTTTGTATTTTGCGTATTTGTATCTTTCTCTTATACTTATGTATTTTATTTATGGGGCCTGATCCTCTGCACCGGGAGCAGTGCGTGCGCCCCCTCACACGGGGTGTAGGCCCCGTGCACTTTTAGTGTGGGACCACACCCCCCTGTGAGAGAGCGCACCCTGCTCCCGGTGCAGAGGATTGTCTCGCTTTGTTTATTTGTTTGTGTTTGTGACATTCCCTACTGTATTAAATAAACAAATGGGCCTTTAAAAAAGTTAGATTAGAGACTTCTTAAAAGTACAAAGCCTTAATTTTGAAAATTGATTAAGTGAAATGATCCGTGAATGTTGGGTCCCTCTGAAACCCTTAGATTCAATCTACTTAACATCCATACTTGACCTTGTATTAACATGTATCCCTAATTTTGCAAATCTGATGGTTTTGTGTGAATAGCCTCATTGAATCAAACTGAATTTTTTTTTGTCAATTAGACAATCATATGATATGTGGAAAGCTTGAATAAAAATTTCATTGCTAAAGGGCCGTATGTTTTGTTCAGCTTTAAGCTTTCTGTTATATCTCATTCCTGTCTTCTAAATGGAAAAAAAAAAAAAATCGAAAGATAAGCAGGCACTTTATAATAATTGACAGCTTGATCCCACTTTATCTGTTACACCTAGTCTAAAAGGACTTGATTAGTACATTTGATACATAGAAAAACAAAAACATTTCCTTCTCAATCAAGCAGAGAATCCTTCATCCATAGTATTTTTGCCTTTGGTGGACCTCTCTCTCATTTAATTAATGTCGGAATCTTCAAACCATATATATTCTTCATGATGATCGCCGATGATTACAACAATATCGGGTAACCCCATGTTATTGACCAAAAAAAAATTGATAATAAACTTTTGATAAAAGTTATGTCTTAGTCCAATTGTTTCAGGTAGCATAATTAGGATTAGATCTATGATAATGATCTTTCGAAACTAATGCCTCACCGACACAATTCGGGAGTTCAAACCTCAAGACCCAAATTACCATGATAATTCATGTAATGGCAGCATTGGCAGCTATAGCAATTGGACCTTAGGTGCATTTGAAAGGTTTTCATCCATCAACCCAACAACAAGAAGATTAGAAGATTTGAAAAAGAAAAAGAAAGAAATAAAGGGATGGCATTCATTCATTGAGAAATGAATAAGCATAACTAGGGGTGGCAATGAACAGGGTCAGTAGTCTCATTAAATTGTTCGATTCAAACCTGGCCCAGGCTCAAAATGTTAGCCAACCCAGAATCTGAAACGGGTGGACCGGCAGCCGGATCAAGATTTGCCATGCCAATGACCTAAACATATTACCTATCTATGTAGAAAATTGGGGATTAGTGAACCAGGCTAGTTAGGAAGAAATGCTCATATCAAATAGTATTATACTAACAAGAGACCTTATTAATTCATCCATAACTATAAGCAACGTTTTTCATGGCAAGAAATATAGAGAGTTGGATTTTTTGGTGAGAGCACTTAGGAATCAGGGAAGAGAGTAAGGTTACTCATCTTCTTCCACAGAGCACGATGATGAGAGGTTTGTTGGCTTGTCATCCGTAATTATATAGAGAAGTCAACAACATCTCACATGGGCATTACAAGTGAACAACCCATGTGTCCGCGACTCTGACCCGACCTATCATCATCCCCTTTTTCTGTTTCCACTGTCTGCGGAAACAGACCTTAGTGTAGGCATCATTGTAGGTGGTGATCGGGCGGGTCATGTGTCTCTATCGAGCAGCAAGATAGGGTTTGGGATCAAATCGAGTTCAACCTCTGGTGTCTCATCACCTATACTCTAAGCAAATAAATAATGTAATTAAGATATGGTTTTATTAGATTGGATTTGATTTAATTTTTAGAGAGATTAGCTTTTATTTGATTTAGTTCTTATTTATTTGATTGTAATTTTCTATCTATCTCTAAAGTTAGATGCATTATATTTGTAGTGAAGAATTATCGCCAATAAAAATTTATTTTCTGAATTTCTTGAGAGAGAGCAATTTTTTGCAGTACATATGGTTTAAAACTCCACAGACCCGAACCCGAATAAAGGGGAAGAAAATTAGGTGCAAACTAATTTCATGAGAACTGTGCAAACCACACCAAGGTGTGGAAACATCAACGCCGAAAACTGATAAGCACTCTCTCTCCAAAAAGTGTAAATCACTTTTCGGTGCTGATGCGTCAGCCCCCTGGTGCAGTTTGAACGGTTCACATGAAATTAGTTTGCACATAATCCGAGCCTGAATAAAGGAGGGTTGCATCAAGTTGACAACCGGCATAGAACTTTTGTCATATGCACTTTTACTCCCGAGACTAGATAGAGGAGGGTTGCATCAAATTGAAAGCCGGCATAGAAATTTTGCCCAACCCATTTTTACAGCATGGGTAACAGCATATCTTCCTACTAATAATTTAGTGATCTTCCCACTAACCAGTGTTTTAAGTATAATCATGACAAAGTATGGGCTAGAGTTATTGCATGCAAAATTGGTTTATGTGTGTCATACATGATGGCCCATCTGCTTAAAGGCCACATGGCTCGATCTTAAGGTTCCATGTAATAGAATATAGAAAGATAATATCCTTTTTTTTTTTTTTCCTTTTTTAACTTATATAGTCATGGGCATGTTGCATGCTAATCTAGCATTGCGCAGCCCAATGGATGGTTATTTAGAATATCAAACATCCCACCGATCACTTTATGAATGTTTAATAATTTATTAAGTTCTAAGGGGGAACAAAGTATCTCTTAAAATGATTTTGTGGGTCATGTGAGAGGATTTAGTACTAAGCATAATGGCAACACCTTTTCACTATAGATGTCGCTCTTTATCAATAACATGGATACTATTTCACTTTTAAGTCTATTATATTTAAAAATTTGCAGTAGGGCTTTGAGTGAATGTCAAATTGCTTCGTGATGGTATGCAACCCTTTTGATTTAAGATGGCAAATGTGCCTTATATTAAGCAATGAAGAGATCACATGAGCACAAGTGTTGGATCATGTAGTGAAATGTGAATGCTTGAGAATGTAAAGAAGTACGAACAGTTACTATAATTGGAGTAAGAACCTTGTCTCTTAAATCTCGTCCGCTATAACTTCATTAAAGTTTCTTTCTTCTTCGTTTAAAAAAAAAAATTATAGGGGTACAATTGATTTAAGATTTAAATCCATAATATTTTTAATCTGATAACAAATAAAGATATTAAAATCTGGATATGCTGTTGCCTCCATTCGTGTTAGGGGTGCAAACGGACCAAATATGAACAGGATATAATGCATAACTGAATCCTAATCAGTTTAAAGAAATTGGATATTGTATTGGATTCGAATATCCAGTTACATGATGAGCATATCAGAAATAACCTACTTTACATGATATTCGCTTAATAAATATTTGAATATCTGTTTGGATATCCAAAACCAAAATCCCACAAAAAAATTATAATCTAACAAAATTAAGTCGTGAAAGGCAAAGCTACTATATTATATGTATTCAGCATACATATACACTTAAATACAAATCAGATATAGATAGATTCTGTATTTGCTTTAAACGAGCCGAATACAAATTGAATATGAATGTTTATTACATCGATAATTTGTGCTGTCCTCATTAATGAAGCATGAAAAAGCATTTCAAGGGTGTTTTGATAAACATATTGATGCAAGTATATTTGCATAAATAATCCCAATATGCTTTTTCATTTTCAAACCATGGGGGGAGCATGGAAGGCAACCCGAAAGGAGCAGCAGAGAATTAATCAGTGTTCACAAACACATATGCCAATTAGGGATGAAACTAGGTCTGGGATGCACAAGGCCTGCTTGCCTAGCCCATCCCAAGTTTAAAGCAGTCCGGAGTGGGCCTGGTATCAATTTTCGTCGTGAAGTTGACGTGAAGCTACTTTTTCAATTAGGGTTTAAAAAAAGAAAGAGTAGGTTTCGTTTTTTAATTGAAGTTTGGCCCATGCTTAGGCTCAGCCCGAACTTAAAAAAGTTCATGCCCTGTAGGAATCAGGCCTAATGGTAGGTAGGATAAACTGGGCACCAACTGAACATGGCTGGGGCCAACTCAATCTTACCTTACACCATAATGTTAATGAGGGTTGGCAGATCAACTAGAGGAAAAAAATGACATTATCAATAACTAACTAACCTGAAAGCATCAATCTATACTAATATATTAAGCAAGTGGAGTTTTCCTATTTACTAACCAAAAAAAAAAGAGAGGTGGAGTTGTCCCAAATTGTTAAAGCCGCCCTCTCCCTCTCTCTGCTTTATATTTGTAAACTAATATTGGTTTTTTAAGAAGGCAGAAGAGAAAAAATACAAATAAAATAAAAATTAATTGCAACATGAGTGAGTAAATGCTATTTGATAATTACTATTTTTCTCATATGTAAATCCTAATTATTTCTTTTATTTTGATTTTTTTATAGAAAATTATACATTCTTATATGATTTGTTTTTGAGACTCCTAACTTTCAATCGATTAGTTTGCAACAAAATATAAGTTCTAGAACGTTCTTGTAGAAATGATATCAATGATTAATTTTAAAAATAATTTTTTCCATTTAAAAATGTATTTACTGTAATGTAAAATTATTGAATTATTGTAAATATATTCAAATTTTTAGATTTGATAATGACATACAAAAAAAAAAATATTATATCTGGTGTTACTCAGGCTGGGATTTGAATAGTCATGAATTTAGAGAATAAGATATTGCATATATAAAAAATATATATTAAAGAGAATAGAATTTAAGGAATGATTTAGAACAAGAGAAGGATATTTAAGAAATACCAAAGAAAGAAAAAAGAAAATTACACTATAAATATAATGTAGGGGAAATTTTTTTATGCAGCAACCTTTATAAGAGAGACCTCAGACATAATTATCAGCCTTCTGTTATGAGATAAAAGCCCTTTCTAGCGTATCTTAAAATGTCAGTTCATTAATCAAAATAATAATACCCCTTACAATGTTCTCATAACAATTATATATATGAAACTAAAGTCAGTGAAAGTAACTTAGGTTCTAAGAAATAATGATAAACATCCATTATAAATTCTCTAATAATGACATAATTGCCTTTAATTTGCTACTAATCATGTCATCAAATCCTGCCCCGGGGCCCGTAATAGCAAATTCATGATGAAAGTTTACAAAATAATGACCAGAGATTGTTTGAGCTCTTTGTGATGAGGCAATGATTACCAAAAACAAACATTTGAGTGAAAATTAGTGGCCATTGGAAGTTGACTGCATTAATAGCTATTTAAGTTACCTCTTAAAAACTCTTATTATTTTCATTAAAAGCAAGGGTTATCTACGGTTTACACATGTTGTACACCCTAACAATGAACTAATTATCTTGTCTTTTTTTTTTTGTTGGAGGGGGAGGGGGGGTAGAGGATATAATTATCTCGCCTATACGTATAAACATTGCAAGAAAACAAGGCCTACCATTTAATGAGGCTAGCATGTAGTATCTCTTCTAAAAGAAATCATTTCAATTTGAGTCTTGATTATACAATCTATTATTATTTTAAGTAGTTAAAAAAATTCATTGAATCTAAAAAATATCATGATCATTTGATCAAATTTCAAGATTATTTATATGATAGATGTATTTAGTATTAATTAGGGGTGGCAATGTTTGACATGACTCGTGAACCCGACATGACCCAACACGAAAATAAGCGGGTTAGGGTTGACCCTAAATGTGTTTTGGGTCAAAACAGGTC
>JAOXJP010000006.1:1403628-1417805 GCA_025762735.1 Platanus orientalis | reverse complement strand
CTAGTGTATATCACTTTTTCTGTGCTGATGTGTCAGCCCTAATGTCATTCTAACTTTAGCCACTCTCTAAGTTTTCGGACCTAATCCCGTGTCAGGAAGGGATCGAGCACTTAATTGAAAAAGAAAAGAAAAAATAATAACCATGCGGTATAAGTCAGCAAAGTAAGTTAGTTACATGAGAGAAAAGAAAAATAATAAAATAAAGTTTGCCTATTAAATGCTCAACATGTGTCAGAGATAGAAAGTAAATAAGGAGGGTAAACGTCAGCCTGCAGCAACATTGAAGCAAGATAAAAGGAAGAGGGAGGGAATAAAGAAACAGGAAATGCAGCAGAATGCAAAGGTAAAACGTTAATAAAAAAAGTTTACCCAATCTTACGATTCAACACCTGGCAAACATTAAAGCAAAGATAGAGTGGCAGAGAAAGTTTTTCAAGCAAAGATAATGTGGCAGAGGGAAGGAGTAAAAATAGAGAAAAAAAATCAGGTAACATCATAGCAAGTTACCCAATAAACTTGCAAGACATGGTAAGCAGAGGAGGAATTACTGTTCATCAACAACAGATTCCCCGTTTCCTTTAATATATTAGTATAGATTACAAAAGATGAGCTGAGAGAACTTGTCCTCGCCGCTTCCTCCTCTTTAGCAAAAGATATTGAAGCTAACCCAATAAATTTTGGGCTCTACTTAGCCTACTTGGCTCGAGTTAAGAGTCTCATCATAAACAGGGATGCACTAAATATCATATAATGGTTAAAGCAACATCGCAATCATTGACTTTGGGCGTTTAAAAGTTCTCTTAAAAAATAAAAACCGTGTGTATTTAATCTCGCCTTTTGAATTTATTACTCTATCTCGTGCTATAGAACAGCTAATTCAGTGGCCCATGCTATAACTTCCAAAAATGAGGACCACCCTATATTTATTAATCGACTTGGCTCTTGTTTTGAATTCCTTTAAGCCTATGTTTTGTTAGCTAGAGTCATGGTCAGATGATAAATGCATTATAATATCTTTCATTTTTATTAGTTTGGATAAAAGAGGAGGATTGACATTAGGTTGAGAACCGGCCTATAACAACCACTCAAACCATTTTAGCCGACCCCAAATAATTGGGATAAAGCTGTTTGTTGTTGTTGTATTAACCCATAAAAATGCATGCATCCAATAAATTGCCAATGAATAAAAGAATAAATATCGATGGCTTAGATTAGATTGGCCATGTCATTCTTTGATATGGCTAAGATAAAGGATTTGGTTATACCAAAAACACTAACATACAATCCCCGCCCCCTTCCTTTTTTTTATCCTTAAAAATGTTAGAAAATCACATTAAACATAGATATATCCTGTAATAGTTTGTGTATTATTTCCTAGTGCTTCTCACTAGGCTTTTATCAGATTATTTTATTTTATGTTATTTTTTAAACCAAAATATATAATAATTAATCATGGCTGTAAATTTGTTTGATTAAAATTTTATTTTGCACATATACATACACAAACACAACACCAGCATTGCCAAAAAATTGATGTATCAGAAAAGAATCTGTGGTGGTATACCAACTCTTCCTCTAAAATAAAAAGAAAAATGGAATAATCTTATGAAAACTAAATTAAATGGTGGTGTCTTGGACACCAGGGGATGACACATCGAAGAAAATGGGCACAATTAGACGAAATTTCAAATCCCCATCCATTTTCTTTCACATGTCATTCCCTAATGTCCAAAACACCATATGGACAATCCTAGACAAAACTTCAAAAAATTGATGTATCACAAAGGAATCCATGGTTGTATGCCAACTCTTCCCCTAAAATGAAATTAAAAAAATGAATAATCTTATGAAAACTAAAGTAAATGGTGGTGTTCAAGGTACAAGACACTAGGGGACGACATGTTGAAGAAAATGGGCACAATAAAACTAAATTTCAAATTTCCACCCATTTTCTTCCACATGTCATCCCTTAATGTCCAAGACACCATCTGGACAATCCTAGACAGAAAATTTTCTTCGTTCCTTAAAAGCTAAGTGCAACTCAAATAGTCTAGTGTTGGAAAAGTATAATTAGAAGTAGTGATATCATTCTCAAAGACATTCACAAAGATCTTGGCAATGGGTCTTTGACAAATATATGGGAGGATCCTTGGATACCAAACCTCTCAAATTTCAAATTCTTATCACCTAAGCCTCAAAATTTAGCTTTTATCAAAAGTTGTTGATATAATAAACCCTATTCCTAGAAGTTGGAATCATAACCCAACTATCGAGTTATATTTCTCCTTCCGAAGTGCATACAATTAGTAGCATTCCCTTATCTATTATTCCATATAATGATGAGTGGATCTGGCATTCAAACTCTAAACGATCCATACATGGTCAAATCATCCAACACTATCGCCACTAATCCCCTTCAACCCCATCAGGATCTTCTCACAATTCAAATGCTTCTTTTTGGCCTAGACTTTTGAGTTTAAAGCCCCTTCCTATACTAAGAACTTTCCTTTGGTAAACTTGTAAAGATATAATTCCAACGAATGATAATATGGTAAAAAAAAAGTCTCTTCATACCCATTATGCTCTAGATGTAAAGTTAATATAGAAACTACTATTTATTGCTTAATCACTTGATCATGCTTGAAGTAAAAATATGGTTCAAGTGCCATATCTCTATTAAGAACAATCTCATTACTCATCACTCATCACTCTTTCACTAACCAAATCAAAGGGTGGGTTGAAATGCCTAATTTACCTAAAAAATATCAATTATATAACTTCTCTTTGCTAGTCGATTTGGAAAGAAAGGAATACTATAACTCTAAATGATGCAATGGTCTTTTTCCAAACTCATACTCTTATCAACTAGGTCTGCTATTGGTATTATCATAAGACATGAGCTGGGAGAACTTGTCCTCGCAGCTTCCTCCAAGTCTTCCTCTTCTTTAGCAAAAGAAATTGAAGCTAACGCCATAAATTTTGGGCTCTACTTAGCTCACTTGGCTCGAGTCAAGAGTTTCATCATAAATGGCGATGCACTAAATATCATATAATGGTTAAAGCAACATCCCAATCATTGACCTTGGCATTTAAAAGCTCTCTTAAAAAAAAAAAAACCGTTTGTATTTAATCTCACTTTTTGAATATATTACTCTATGTCGTGTTATAGAACAACTAATTTGGTGGTCCACACTATAGCCTCCAAAAATCAGGACAACCCTATATTTATTAATCAATTTGGCTCTCCTCCCATCTAGTTGAGAAAGCATAGTCCTAAATGTTCCTTTTCCAAAAGTGGGCTTTTGGGTTGAGTTCAAGTTGGCCCAAACATAAAAGCTTGTGGGCTAAGATCGGACTTAGTTCTAGCTTGAACTTAATAGCAAAAGGCAGAGTTGGACTGATGGCATACCTAGTTAGTCTGAGTTTTGTTTTGACAAATATTTGGGAGGATCTTGGATACCAAACCTTTCAAACTTCAACTTCTTTATCACCTAAGCATCAAAATTTAGCTTTATCAAAAGTTGTTGATATAATAAACCCTACTTCTAGAAGCTGGAATATTAAGTAGTTATCGAGTTATATTTTTCCTTCTAAAGTGCATGCAAATGGTAGCATTCCCTTATCTATTATTTCATACAATCATGAGTGGATTTGGCAGTCAAACTCTAAAGGATCCTTCACGGTCAAATCGGACAACGCCAATAATCCCCTCCAATTTCATTAGGATCTTCTCACGATCCAAATGCTTCTTTTGGCCTAGACACTGGGGTTTAAAAACTATTCCTACAAAAAGAACTTTCCTTCGGTAAGCTTGTGAAGATATTATTCGAACAAATGATAATCGAGTAAAAAAGAAAAGTCTCTTCAAACCCCTTATGCTTTATTTGTAAAGTTAATATAAAAAGTATAATTTATTGCCTAGTCATTTGTCCATGCTTGAAGACAACATGTATATCTCTATTAGGAAAAATCTCATTACTCATTACACTTTCATTAACCAAATCAAAGTGTGGGTTAAAATGCTAAATTTCTCTAAAAAAATTCCTGTGATGCTATCAATTATATAACTTCTCTTTGGTTGTCGATTTGGAAAGAAAGGTTCAATTGCAACAAAACAGTCAATAATAAAACTGTTATAACACGAAAGGAACATATTTATCTTAAGTGGAATTATAACTCTTTCTCAAAGAATTTCTTCTATTCTAAAAATGGATTATTATAACCATGAGGAGTTTAGTTGAATGAAATTGTTCATTGTCTAATAATAATAATAATAATAATAATAAATATATATATTGCAATGCTTTTATTCGGTCTGCTGTTGGTATTATTATAAGAGATGAAATTGGAGGACTTGTCCTTGTTTAGCAAAAGAAATTGAAGTTAACGCTATAAAGTTTGGGCTCTACCTAGCTAACTTGGCTCGAGTTAAGTGTCTCATCATAAAAGCGATGCACTAAATATCATACAATGGTTAAAGCAGCATCCCAATCATTGGTCTTGGCGTTTAAAAATTCTCTTAAAAAATCCCTTTGATTTTAATCTCACTTTTTAAATCTGTTACTATATCTCTTGTTATAAAATAACCAATTTGGTGGTCCATGCTATAATTTTAAAAAATGAGGACCACACTATATTTTATTAATCAACTTGGCTCTCCTCCTCTC
Source organism: Platanus orientalis (assembly GCA_025762735.1). NCBI lineage: Eukaryota > Viridiplantae > Streptophyta > Magnoliopsida > Proteales > Platanaceae > Platanus > Platanus orientalis. The sequence goes on along the minus strand of JAOXJP010000006.1, from coordinate 1,413,138 downwards.
ATCTAGTTGAGACACCTAGTTCGCAATGTGTATTTTTTCTATATTTTTATCTTTTGGTTCCATCCCTTTATGTAAGGTTACAAGTTATCCAAAAAATTATCACGTTTCAGTCCGTGTCGTATCCAAAATAAGCTTATTTGGTCCATTTATAAAAATATTCATTATAAACAGATAGAATAAGGATATATATTGTCTCATTCTAGTTAATATCCGTTTTGTATAAATATAACAATATAGAGAATAAATTGTTGAATTTAAAACTAATCCAACAATCATAAAAAGCCTAATAACTAAAACCCTTAAAAATATATCAACTATTTACTTTATATTTGTTCCATCTTGATCTATGGCGGCACCCATAGGTGTACGACATCGAAGATTTTGGAGAGGATAAACATGAGTTAGAGAAGAATGCATTGACGACCGTGACAACATATCTAGAGTTCCTTTTTTTTTTTTTTTCAGATATTTGAAATCTAATCCAAAATCCAAATTTTTAAAATGGTTAAGATACGGTATAGTTTTATAATATCCATTAGAATAGGATATAGAAGAGGATATGCTCATATCAGTTCCGAATCCAGTCTATTTGCAGCCCTACTTTTATGAGCTTCCTTTCTAAATGTTTTTTTTGTTCCTCTATACAAAATTCCCTTTTTCTTATTTCCACAAGTTAGCCAGTAGAAGTTTAGAATGAATGGAAAACTGGCTAAAATTGTGTGTTTGAATTATTAAATCATCTTATATTTCCAATATATTTAACAAATGGTATTTTGGTAAATATATATGGTGTACATATCCACTTTGTACAGACTGAAGAGTTTAAATAATTTTTTATCAAAAAAAAAAGAAAAAAAGAATTTGAATCATCCCTTGTTTGACTGGAGATATAAAAGATGCCAAATACTGACATGATGCCCGACAAAGGTTCTGGTTCTGGATTAATTCATGGGCATTGATTGAAGGGTGTTATAGTAAATACACTTTAAATTAGTACGTTTGTATTTACCAAAGTACACTTTGTCCGGCATGTGTCAACTACTGCTTTTGTACTGGCGTGAGATATCACTCTCACACTGGAGGAGAAGTACATTACCCGGAGTGATTTCTCTTCAGTTAGAGTCGGAGATGATTAATTTGCTCTGCCTACACCAGTTCTACTCCTCCAGGAAGCCAGAAAAAAAAAAAAATAGGGGCATTATAGTCAATTCAATCATGATGGTGCAGGATGTTTTAGTAATTACACATCTTTGAAAATCATCCAACCTCCCTCTTAACCGTGATTGGGCGGCGATCAACGGTGATCGAGCTCGTGACGAAAACAAAAATCATTGATGGGGTTGGCCCAAATTCAATCACGTGAGTTTGGCGGGGGAGCCGAAGGAGCGGTTCCTTTCCTTACACCCTCATGCTGCGTTATATACGCTGCTGCTGTCTCAGTGACTACTGTACGTAGTGTGGTCGCCCTCACCTCCTTCTTTGCTATACTTCGTGAGAAGGAGCTGTGTGTACCTTGTGGCTTTTGCATTAACTCCAAACGACCAAAGTAGTAGGTATGGGATTATGGGAAGGCAAGCACCGTTTTGTTAGCTCTGCCCTTAAAAGGCAATGGGCCCCCATGTTTTTAGAGGTCCATGATTCAGTGTATTACATAACTCTCCCTATACTGATAGGTGGGGTGTCAATTATGTCTGAGAGCCCGAGAAAGCTTGGCTTATCATGAGCCGAGACTGAGCCTCCAATTAAGCTTGTTTAGCCAGCCTAAGTCAATTACATTAAGTTCAACTTGCTAAAAGTTTGGCTTGGTAAAGATCTTATATTTATATAATATGTATTGATATTGTTTAATATATTGTATATGTCTTTACCAATATATATATATATATATATATATATATATATATGTTGTATATGTTTCTACATGATGCATGTGTGTTTATAGCATTAGTAATCATCATGATTTACATCTCACTAAACCTATTTTATAAAAAAATTAGTGTAACCTACATTGGTGTAGCCAATGTGTGACTACACTAGAAGCTAAGATGTGTTATGTATATATTAAAATCGTCAAAAAAGTGTCCAATTCAAAAAGTAGGTATCTAAAAAGAAGGATCAAATTCAAAATATCAACATGTAATACACATCACAGATTGATCACATAAGGTCAATCCTCTATAAATTTATTTTGTTCTTTTATCCTTTTTTTGTTTTTTAAACATCACCTCAGTGAGAGTATCTTCTCTATACCTTAGTCAAATAAATCTAATATTTAAGCTTGAGTTTGGTGAGTTGATGAGCTGAATTGTAAAACACAATAGCCTATGAGTCAAACCTGACTAGCCAACTTTGAACAAATAAAGTTATTTTGGAATCAGATGCGGTTCAAGTTGTAAATATTTTAAATGATAATTTTAATTCATACCCATAGCAAATTCGTCACATATATGTGGAATTTAAAGCTCTTTTAAATTCTCACCCCAATGTAAAGTTGGTAAACATTAGTAGGGTCCTCAATCAACGAAGCTTTTCTATACTTGGTTTAGAAAACGCTTAAGTCAAGGGGCGACCACATCAGTGTTAGAAGTGGTTTACACTTGCCCCCAAAAAATGAAAATCACTTTTGGCACTGATGTTTCTGTCCGTTTGACCGTCAACAAAAGTTTAAGGAGGTTAAGAGTCAGGATATAAAATCCAAGCCGGTCTTCAACAAGTGGACTCACATCTTAACCCTCTAAAACCTCCATGATTCTAATCTGATATTGGGTTGTACGAGGTGGTCATTTTTGGAAGAGACTTCGACTTCCTCCCCTGTTGAGTAATGCTAGTGATCTTTCTACCAAAGAAAAAAAACTTACCCCTAGTGGCTAATGTTATATATTTAGTAAGAAAGTTAACTTGATTAATCAAGTTCAACATCTACAAACTTAAAGTAAACTCAGGCTCATCCTACGGCGAATTGAGCTCCGAGCTAGCTTGTTCAGCTCATTGACAACCGTAGTGGTCCAAATAATAAATCTACACCTCTTAGGGACTGTCACCATCTTTGTCAGTGCTCCCTTCGGTGTCCCACAGCCCTTAAGAGGGGGAACCTTCCCAGTTCCCACTAAGTTGCGCACGGTGCGGACGGCGTACTCATACCGTTAACAGTGCAAACTAACTGTCAACTACCAAAAGGTCCTTAAGTGGGTCCCACTCACGTGCCATCGCTTTCGAATCGTTTCTTCTTAAGAAGTTCTAATACCAAGTGTTCTTCCGACTGCCGAACCGGCCAAAAAACACAGCTTTTTTGCCACGAAAATGAATTCAAACCGATGCATTAAAATTACGAATATGCCCTCAAGTCCGGCTCCCGAGGCCAACCCCTCTGCAACGTCTGCAGAAAGAACAAATTTTTTTCTGAGATTTCTTTCTGTACACGTTGCTTAGAAGAATAATGGCAATTTTTAAACCCCCAGTCTCCAATTGCATTTACCCTTTTGCCACTAGCTCCATGTCTACTCTAAACTTGAGCATCAAATTCTATCTGTGTTCTAGGGTTAGGGTTGTTTTTATTTACTCTGTTTTCTTGTTCTTGGAATGTCTAGGTCTTCAAAGGAGCTGCACAACCTGCAATTTTCAGGTTTGCTTTTCTACTTGTCGGTTTTTGTTGTTTCTTTTGTTACATTTGATATTTCAATATGATCAAATGGAATTGAAAGAATTTTTTTTTTCTTTGTCAATTTGAAAATTTGTATTTCATTTTTTTTTTAATTTTTTAATTTTTTTCTGTTCCTGGTTCTGGGTGTTCTGAGAAATGTGGATAGTTGGAATTTTTCTGCTGTTTCTGTAATCTTTAGGTGTGGTTCTCTCTGCAAATGTATTTGCATTGCTGTTTCTTTTTGTAGGAAAGAAAAAGACTGTTTCTTTCTTCTTCTTCTTTTATGTTTTTTTTTGTTTATATATATATTCTGTTTCTTACAGAGTCTCTGACTTAAAAAAACTGTATTATTACTATTTTCTTACTTGATGAGATTGTGTCTTCTGGTTTTACACTTTTTGGGGTCGTGATTGCTGTGATGAGACAGTAGGGAAACTTCTGCTCTTTTTTTCTATTCTTGGGGTGTTATTCTTTTTGTCTTTGTTTTGCATTGTGAGTGATCAAGATATCATATTTTTTTAATCCTTGTCTGGGTTTATGATTAAGGTAAACAAATTTCTTGTCCATTTGTATAAGTTTTGGATAGAAACATTTTCCTTTCCTTTTCCTTTTATGGTTATGGTCTTTCTGAAAGATAAAAGTTGAGAAGATTCTTTGCTTTTTAGAGTCTTTGAAATAATTGGATTGTTTTTTATTTTGTTTATTTATTTATTTGATTTTATTACTTCTTTTGCATTATTTCAGGTTGGAAATTGCAATTGTTTTCTGGTCGAGCCTTAATTTTGATATAAATCTCTTTTCTAAAATGTTTGATGGACGGCGTCATTCTGTGGATATCCCTCTTTCGAAAACTCTGGTGGCACTTAGGAGAGTTCGATCATTGAGGGATCCGTCAACCAATTCTATGAGCAAATTCAATGCATTTTTCGACAATGTGAACTGGGAAACCAGTCCTTATAATGGATTTTCTTTAGGTCTTGTAAATGGTTGCCAAGAAGGTGGCTTAGAGAATCACAGTTTTCTAGATTCCCAGAATTTCGGTTTAGATGGAAGAAAAGCGGAATTTGGCAGTGATCCTGAATTTGGTTTTAGTTCAAGAAGATCTGGTTCCAAGTCAATTTCATCCAAGAAATCAGCTCAGATGGGAACCAGTGGCTTGGATTTGGTAAGGACCAAAAATGTTTATGAACTGGGCTATTCTAGATCGAATGGAGATGGGGTCTGTGGAAACAAATCTTGCAGTGAAAGAAATGCCATTAATCACAGGGACAAAGCATTAGACTTGGCATGTGTCCCACTTTCCAGCAGCCATTTGGAGGGTGTTGACTCATATAGTGAACCAACTTTAGGATCCACAGAGTCAGAAAGAATTAATTCTACTAAATTCAATAGAAAATCTGGACATGGTACACAAATGAAGTCATCTGGGGCAGAAGCAGATGTTGTTGGGAGTCGTGTAGGTAGTCCATACCCATCTGTAAGTGATGCTCAGATGGGTGGTTCTAGCCATAGCACATCACTCTTTGCTGACGAGGTGGATGTCATGGATCAGTATCACCTCGGATGCGGGATTGGTTGTTGCTGGTCCAGAACCCCGAGATTCAGGGATTCAAATCTTCCTTCTGATTTCGAAGACCATCCCTTGTTATCAGGGAAAGGAAGGGAGATGGGTCTATCTGGACGGGAACGGAGCTGCACGAATCTTAAGAGAGAAATTGCTCCGTATTCAGATAGTCCAAGGAGTTTCTGTCAGAAATTCATGCCAAGATCTTTTGATGAGTTGGTGGGACAGCATGTTGTAGCTCGGTCTCTCCTGAGTGCTATTTCAAAAGGAAGAATTACTTCCTTTTATCTCTTCCATGGTCCCCGTGGTACGGGGAAGACTTCGACCTCTAGGATCTTTGCTGCAGCTTTGAATTGTCTCTCTCTAGAGGAACATAGGCCATGTGGGTCATGCCGAGAATGTATATTGTTTTTCTCTGGAAGGAGCAGAGATGTTATGGAATTGGATCCCGTGAGAACCAATCGGACAGAAAGGGTTAGATCCCTCCTTAAGAATGCAGTAATTCCTCCTGTTTCCTCACGGTTTAAGGTTTTCATCATCGACGAGTGCCAGTTGCTCCAAGGGGAAACATGGGTAACTGTTCTGAATAGCCTAGAGGATCTTCCTCGACACGTTGTCTTTATAATGATCACTGCTGACCTTGATAAGCTACCACGTAGTGCTGTATCACGGTGCCAACGATATCACTTTCCAAAGCTAAAGGATGCTGATATTGTGAGCAGGTTGACAAAAATTTGTTTTGAAGAAGGTCTGGATTTTGATAAGGTTGCATTGGACTTTATTGCCGCTAAATGTAATGGTTCGCTTCGAGATGCAGAGATGATGCTTGATCAGTTGAGTTTGCTTGGGAAAAGAGTCACGATATCATTGGCTTATGAACTTGTGAGTAGTAGATGTAGCATGTTTAATTTTTTCTTTTTAGCATACAGGATGCTAACTCAGAATTATAAATACAATCTATACTTCTCTTATTGCCCTCGTACAGATTGGAATTGTTTCTGATGATGAGTTGCTTGATTTGCTCGATCTGGCTTTTTCCTCTGACACTTCAAATACAGTTAGAAGGGCTAGGGAACTTATGAAATCAAGGGTTGATCCTATGCAGCTAATATCACAGCTTGCAAATCTCATTATGGACATTCTTGCTGGAAGATGCCAGTCAGGAACTTCTGAGGTTGGAAGAAATTCTTTTGGAAGGCATACTTGTAAGTTTAATGGCTTCTTATATATTGCTTTCCTTTGGTTAATGTATTCTCCAAAACAACATTACACTATATTCTTGTTTAGCCATCTAATATGGATGCACATGATTTACTCAAAGTCATGGCAATTGGATGATCTTTAAGATCAAATCAGAAGTTAGGAATGAAAACAAAAATCATGATAGAACAATACATTTACACAGATAAAAAATATAAAACTAAAGAAATGAATAAAACTATAAATCTAAAACCACAAATTCATAATTTCCAATAAATTCATAGATAACACATAATTAAAGTTCTTTTATGCCCACAACCAAGGTTTCATGTTTCGGTTATGATGTAGGCTTTGGTCCCCATGAAACAGGAAATATATTGTCGAAACTATGGGATCCTTATAGAAATATTGTAAACTCAAGGAAAGTGTGGAAACATTGGAAATTTTGGATGAAACTTCAGGAAATGATGGAATAAGCATCTTTGTGTACTTTAGAAATCATTACATAAGCAAGACAACCCATAGATCAAAAACACGGGATCGAGACCGGGATTGGTCTCGGGCAATCCCGATCCGATTCACTGTGGATTGGCTAGTAACTTGATTGCCCTAAAAAAAAAAAAATATATGAAATTTAAAAAAAATATGTATTAGGTTAGTTAAAGCTTATCTATCTTATTTTTAGTCCAAAAATTTCTAATTATTAACATGTTTCATGAATAAAGGTCCAAAGAAATAAGAAATTACCAAAATAAAGATACAATCACATAGATAATCAACAAAAACATGCATAATTTAAGTGAAATTGTGAGATACTAATATGTTAATTGTCAAATATAAACATGAGAAACCTATTAAAATTTCAATAATTAAAAGTTAATACTAACTACTAAGTAGAGAATGTGAGAATGATACTAATGACAGCGGCGTGGGCTCCACCATGAACTTTGCGGTGGATCAAGTGTAGGATTGACATCATGGCCATTGGATGTGGATTGGGACTGATCATACTAATACTGTGGATGCCCTTGCTCGACCTCATATGCTGCATGCCTCTGCTGTTGACTCAAAACTTGATACTGATTGAAATTGAAGTCAAATATGAGATCTCCAACTGAGTTCATTTCTTGGCGAGGAACCTCATATATACATGGTGGAATATGTTGGGATGCAAAAGGAGACTGAATCAACTGATCATAAGTTACGGGCTGGGGCATAGGGTACAAGTCCGATTGAGTATGACTTTGAGTCTGAATCTGTGTCTGTGTCACGTGAAGAACTCCCACCACCATGTTGATGTCGCTCGTGCGATTCTATATGTAGTTGTGAGCTTGAGACTTCACTTTCAGAAGATATAAACATTGACACCGAATTAGAAGCAGATGATGCCTCATTAGTTGACATTTGTTGCCCATGGTCGTATGATTCAAAGTACTAACATTCGAATATCCTATACCCAAAGGTAGGTAGAATCCATGGCCATACCCTCTATACTCTGGCTACCCATCATAATGTTGGGTATGTGTAGGTGCTTTAGACTTGCTTTTTTCTTTACCAGTAGTAGATTTAGGTCGACCTACCATGGGATGAATCCTGTGTGACAATGTACTGAGAATCATACCCTGTGAAACTGCAAGGGGAAGGGGCACTACCACCACCTGCACCTGCACCTGCACCTGCATCCATGCCAGTGGCACCACCTGCACCTACATCATTATCTCCATCATCATCGGAACCATGCTCATCACTGTCAGTCTTAGACGTAGTCTCAACAATCGTTGACGTTGTATGTTGCTGGGAGGCGGTGCCTTAGGGCTGGGGTTGCACTTTATCATTAGTTCCATGATCCGCTAGACCGCCAACATCATTTTCTGGATTTAAAAAGAAAGTGTGTATCTCATTGTAGCTATCATCCATATCTTAATCTATATCCCTAGGTGTAGCAGCCACAACGACAGCTGCCTATTGTAGTCCTTCCTCAATCCAATCTGTTCTCTGTCCATCAAGTACTGGGTCCTCATCTTCACGAATCCAACTATCCAATACATCATCAACTGTGAATATGTGGTTGGGGTCAATAGGATTATAGAAGTTAACATCTTGTTTCCTATCAAATATGTTGTGAACCTTTAACCGCATATTATAATGCGTATATACCAATTTATGAAGGTTCGACATCTTCAATCTATTTCTAGGCCTGATGTGAATTAGAGAAAATGTGCTCCAATTTCTCTTACACTCAGAAGAAGATGCTATCTGACTGAATACTTTGATGGCGACATCTTTAAAAACAGGTGTGCAATCTCTATAAATATCCCACCACTTATCTGCAATAAGAATGAAGCATGTCAAATTTTTATAGAAGTAAACACTTAGTTGTAAAAGATTATATACTTATTGGTATACATATATGGCTGACATTTTTCCATAGCAAGTAATGAGAGTTGTGACTTAAATCCTTCTCCTCTTATAAATTGATTCATTTGCAGAGTCACAGACAATAGATCAATTTATTTGTTCCTACTAGTTAAAAATAAATATAAATACAATTACTTACCTCTTTCATTACAACTTCTTGTTTATACAAATATTTATGCAGCCTTTGAATTACCGTTTTAGTTCCTATAATGATATCATTCTTCAAACTCATTTCTTGATCAGTATATTGGAATTGCGGATTCAAAAAGTATGTTGTCAAATAATATAAAGTTAGTTGACACTTGACATGTAAACATAAATTTCAAACTATCTACAAAACTACAACAAGCAATTATAAATAATTACACATTATCTGCTGCATGTAGATCATTGTGGAGTTATCTATTCCACCTTGAGTTGATGATCTTGATATACGTTTTATGATTATATATGGTCTCTATGAACCTCTTCGCCCTATCCATTGCCTCATAGATGTAAGACACAGTGGGCTTTTTATCTTGATTAACAAGTTTTAAAACTTTAACAAGAGGTTTCATGACCTGACATACTTAATCAACTCTATGCCAAAATGATTTATCCAACACATTTTTGCATACTCTTACAATCAACTGTTTCTTCCTATCACTGATTCCGACATAGTATAAAAACTTATCATCTGTGAAACATC
>JAOXJP010000006.1:1392370-1402643 GCA_025762735.1 Platanus orientalis | reverse complement strand
AAACAGCCTCTCCAGAATTGGGGGTAAGGCTGCGTACATCTTGCCCTCCCCAGACCCAGCGTTAGCGGGAGCCTCGTGCACTGCCCCCCCCCCTCCCCCCCCTTGCTATGGTTTTGAATTCTGCAGAATTCAATTCAAAGGGGTAATTCCAATTCAGTTGATCCAAACACAGCCTAGGTTTATAAGGGTGGGCATTGAGCTCATATCTCTGCCTTAGGGATGGGTTGGCTGGGCATATAGAGGAGGTTCCATGGTGTGTGCTATTTGCCGATGATTGATTGACGCAATTAAGAGGGGGTGAATATCAAAGTGAATTATGGAGGGCTGTTTAAGAATCAAAAACGTTTTAAAATAAGTAGGATTAAAATATAATATATGGAATGCAATCTTTATAAAAATACGAATATAAAATGAGGGAGTAGTTAAGGTTGATAACCAAGAGATACCCCAGACTGTTTACTTTGTTATCTTGGTTCAATCATCCATGAGGAGGGAGAGATTAAAGAGGATGTTGCTTATAGAATTAGAGTGGACTGGACAAAGTGGAGAGATGATTCTGGAGTGCTATCAGAAAGACAAATAGCATTAAAGTTGAAGCTAAAATTATTATAAGATGGCTATAGGACTAGCCATGCTTTTTGGAGTAGAATGTTAGGCAGCCAAGAGCGACACATACATAGAATGAGTATTGCTGAGAAACAAGACTAGAACAGGATAGAATCAGAATGTATCGATTTGCGGAAACCCAATAAGTGATAAGATGAGGGAAAATCGACTGGAATGGTTCAATCATGTGTAAGGACAAGAGGAAGGTCAAAATTGAATTGTGTTGAAGTAGTTTGAAATGACATCATGAGTGCTTGTAATTTATCGTCAATATGATCCTAGATAGAGTGGAATGGTGGAACAGGATTCGTGTAGACCCAATTAGTTGGGATAAGGCTTTGCTGAGTTTAGTTGAGTTGATGTCATGTTAAATTGTATTCACAGGCCATCTGGAAAAACCCATTGAAGGATATGCCTATTGAAAGTGTATTGATCTTGTACTTCTAATGAAGGTGATGCAGCATGCATGCCAACAATATGTAAATGAAGAGATTCTAGGAAATTACACAAAATAATAGTTGGGATAAACTAAATTCCTACTTGTCAGCTGCATTCACTCAAGTTTCATTATAAGAAATCAGTTTAGATCCAACTATACTCATGCTAGCAGTCATAAATCCCATAAAGTTACATAAACAGAACTTTCAGACTTGAACATATATGAAGCCTAATCAAACTGAGAACCCAACTCAGATAACTAAGGAATGGTATCACTGAAGTAAGTGTTCAAACATCAAATAGGCCACCCAATTATGATAGTTTGAATTCTGTTTTACAGCCACCTTGGTAATGAGCAGTCCAATGATAGCATGAAATAAAGACTTAACAAGATAGTAGGAGCTGCTGCAGGGTTCTGGGTATAAAACTGCAGGTGGACGATCAACAGGGGATCAATGCAGAGTCTGATTTTGCAAGGAATAAAGGGGGAATCCCAGTCCCTTGATCCAGCTGAATGTGTGGTTTAGCAGGAGCAGGTTTTGGGTTACTTTAGTGATGCAGGACCAGCCAAGAGAAAGGCTATTTAACCTACTGGTAATGGGCCCTCAGTTATGATTCACAAGCTATTATGAGCATTTTTTTTTTGGAGTGGTAACTATATACATTGATTCTCAAGGGCATAGCCAAAGTGTCCTGACAAGCAAGTTTTTAGCATGAGGCGGGCTTCAGGCCTACAGTTGACCAGGCATTTGTTTTTTGTATTCATTAGAGAAGGCATGCTCATTAGGTTTTTGCCTTGTGCTTTAGGCAAGTTAGAAGCCTTGCCTGACGCCTAACTTCTTGAAACACAAATTCTAGTAAAATAATCTCTGCAGTGAGATTATTATTATATGCATCATCATTGTATTTACCAAATAGATGCCTAACTGGAAATTTTGGAGGATTCCAAAGCTTCCAGAAACACGAGTACATGCATGGAAATTTTCCATGCTTCTAGGTTTTAGTTATAACTTTTATGCTGAGAGTTGTGAAAAAATCAGTCTTTTTATCGGCAGCCTGTATTTTTGTTGTTCAATGTTACTGGAAGCCGCAGAATTGCTTTTCTTCTTCTTTTTTCTTTTTCTTTATTTTATTTTTTTTGTTGTTGTTGTTCAATGTTACTGATAAGCTGTTGCTTCTCCAAATCAATGATGACAGATGGTGCTGGTGGCAAAGGCACATGGGGTAAACTACTTGATACTGATGGTGAGTCATGTGTGGATCGGAAAGATCCAAACTATGACAGTGGTGAGGTTGTTACTGTTCTCACTCGTTCTAATCTTTTCCAGCTTATTATGTACATGTTATGACTAGGTAGATCTATTCTTTCTCTCGGGGGCTTTAATTAGCACTTTCACTTGTAGTTGACTCCTATAATTGGATGATGTTCCACATGGGTCAGCACATGCTAATTCCTTGTAATTATCTTTCTCAAATCCACTTTTTCCTTATCCCCTCCAGGAACCGTATCAGCTTGTAGGCTCCACCATTTCCAATCCCTTGGATGAATATAAGAAAGTCGTAGTTGCCATCGTAGAGGAATACTTCAGCACAGGCGAAGTGGAATTGGCAGCATCTGATCTCAGAGATCAAGGCTCAAGTGAGTATCATCCCTATTTTGTTAAGAGGCTCGTTTCCATGGCCATGGACAGGCATGATAAGGAAAAGGAAATGGCTTCAGTTTTACTCTCAGCTCTGTATGCTGATGTGATCAGCTCAACCCAGATCAGCCAAGGGTTCATTCTGCTTCTTGAATCTGCTGATGATCTTGCACTTGACATACTTGATGCCGTTGATATTCTGGCACTGTTCATTGCACGTGCTGTGGTTGATGATATCCTTCCCCCAGCTTTCCTCACCAGAGCAAAGAAAACACTCTCAGAATCTTCAAAAGGACTTCAGGTCATACAAACTGCCGAGAAAAGCTACCTTTCAGCTCCCCACCACGCAGAACTTGTGGAGCGACGATGGGGTGGCAGCACCCACATCACTGTTGAGGAGGTGAAGAAAAAGATTGCAGATTTGTTGAGGGAATATGTTGAGAGTGGGGATACTATGGAGGCCTGTAGATGTATAAGGGAATTAGGGGTCTCATTCTTCCATCATGAGGTTGTGAAGAGGGCTCTAGTCCTTGCCATGGAGATCCAAACAGCAGAGCCACTCATATTGAAGCTATTGAAAGAAGCAGCGGAAGAAGGCCTGATAAGTTCTAGTCAGATGACAAAGGGATTTGGTCGGCTTGCTGAGAGCCTCGATGACCTATGTCTTGACATTCCATCTGCAAAAACCTTGTTCCAGTCATTGGTCCCAAAGGCAACTTCTGAAGGATGGCTGGATGCTTCGGTTTTCAAACCATCAGGTGAAGACAAGGAATTTGAAGACGAGGAAAAAAATGTGAGGCGTTTCAAGGAAGAGGCTGTGACAATCATTCATGAATATTTTCTTTCTGATGACATACCCGAACTCATCAGAAGCCTTGAAGATCTTGCAGTCCCAGAGTTCAATCCAGTTTTTCTCAAGAAGCTGATCACCCTTGCCATGGACAGGAAGAATAGAGAGAAGGAGATGGCATCTGTTCTGCTCTCAGCACTTCATACTGAGATCTTCTCAACTGACGACATAGTTAATGGCTTTGTCATGCTTCTTGAGTCTGCAGAAGATACTGCACTTGACATATTGGACGCCTCAAATGAGCTTGCCCTCTTCTTGGCCAGGGCAGTGATTGACGATGTCCTAGCCCCTCTAAATTTAGAGGAGATCAGCAGTAAGCTGCCACCAAATTGCAGTGGTAGTGAGACTGTCCACATGGCTCGCACACTTCTTGCTGCCCGTCATGCAGGTGAGAGGATCCTGAGGTGCTGGGGAGGTGGCACTGGTTGGGCTGTGGAGGATGCAAAGGACAAGATAACGAAGCTCCTGGAGGAGTATGAAAGTGGGGGTGTAGTGGGTGAAGCTTGCCAGTGCATTCGTGACCTTGGGATGCCCTTCTTTAATCACGAGGTGGTGAAGAAGGCGCTAGTAATGGCTATGGAAAAGAAGAATGACAGGATGTTGGATCTGCTGCAGGAGTGCTTTGGGGAAGGGCTGATCACCATCAACCAGATGACCAAAGGCTATGCCAGGATAAGGGATGGGCTCGATGATCTTGCTCTCGACATTCCAAATGCAGAGGAGAAGTTCAGGTTCTATGTAGAGCATGCCAAGAAGAATGGTTGGCTGTTACCTTACTTCACTTCATCTGGTACAGATGCTTCTCCTTCACCATCCCTGGCTACCACTGCCTGAACTGAAAAACTGGTACTCATGTCTTGTGTGTATGTTACTGCCGTTAGCCGCCTATGTACTGTCATATCTGTTTTGCACGTTTCAGAGGTGGATAGATAATGGTATGGATGGGCTTCTTCAGATGGTGTTATTCTTGGTTGCTTGATGGCGCGGTTTTTTTTTGTTTTATTGATTCCAGCTCATGTATAGAGGTTGGTATTTGATTTCGTTTATCCAGTATGTTGGAGGAAAGGATATGAAAAGTATAATAGTCCTGCCCTATGCAATTAAACTTTGGATGTACTCTTTTTGTTTTACGAACGCTTGGTTCTCCTACTTTATTTACAATGACATCTGGTATTTGTTGTTAGTGACGACCTCGCCATTTTTTTTTTTTTTCTCTTTATTCTCCTCTCCATCGGTGGTGAACTGTTATTGAACTCCCGAGCTCGATACAGGGTTACTTCATACCCGGCTCTATCACCAAACCCAGGAAGCTAGGATGGGTTAACCGGTTTGACAGGGGTGTTACCCTAGGCTGACCTTATGAATCATAACTTAAATGAAGGCTCTTTGGAATTGATCCGTAACGAGGATTTACATTATATGCTACAGAAGCACTTGGAATGGTTGGGGCAGCGGATTAACGGGATTTACATTATATGCTACAGCACTTGGGAGCACTAGGTATTGGTTTGGTAGTGATTGGAGCAGCAAAGTCAGATACGGCAAGAAAATCTCAATTTTGGGGTAGTAGGAAGCGTGGATTGGCCCAAAAATTGGATAAGGGTCAGGAGGCGCAAGCGGCCGACTTGGTTGCCTATTACACGGCTCACTAACACTGCCTGGGGTGTGGGTACCGATTATTCGTTCGGCGGTCCCGGTTTGCTGCTTTTTGCAGGAAACTTGCAAGGCAATTTAAGACGTTATTTTCCCACCGAACTGGTTGACTAATTCACTACTCACGGTTTTTCAGTTTGAACACACGAGCAGACACATGCAACCAGACATTTTGCGCTGACATAAAAGTCATGTCCATCCAGTGTACAACAAATGGAACATAGCTCACCTACGAATCAATCCCTTGGTGGGCCATTGATATCTGAGTTACCTCTGGATGTGTCTCAATTAGTTTCTTCTTTTTCATTTACGCGGAAAGAAAAATGAATTGCGCAAAGGCAAAGAGAATGCAAGCAAACAGCCACTAAAAGCCTCTTATACAAAAACTGCTACAATAGTTTATACATGAGACCCCGTATCTTATTAATCCTGATATTCATCTCAACTACATTTTACACCTCATGGGTCCCAAGGCCTTACCAAGCATGCTAAACATGATCCCCATTGGAGATGTATCGCAGAAACGAGAAACCATGTGTATCAGGAAGTGGGTTTCCTCTTTTGGCTCCATTTTACAATTGAAGCAGGGGGAACCTCTCTGGTTCCCCACAAGCTCGTTCACCTGAAAAGCAATATCTCATCCATTGCGTCTAAGCATCATCCCTTTTACTTGGTTGTTCTCTTCTGTCATGAGCGTCTTCACTAGAAACTTTTTTACCTGTAATACTGGTAGTAGTATATGTTTCAACTGCTTCTTCCTGGGATGAAAGGAAATTTCAAACGTATGAACAGAACATTAGTCCAAGATAGTGCAATTATTGTTGGTGTCAAAAGTGCATGGTAACCATCTCCTAATCAAACTCATCAATTGCAGGGTTCCTTTGATTTGATAATTATATGAAGCTTCAAAAATATCAAAACAGAAGATGAACATGGGTAAAGGTACAATCCTGACAATCAGAAAAAATGTGCAGTCAACTGCTTAGCTTGAGCCAAATGTTTAAGCCTTGTCATAAAAAAGAGAAGGCAAAGTAAAAGAGTAATCAACACATCGTGCCAAAAATCATAAACTAGGATGAAGGTACCAGGATTCTGAATCGGCTTTATCCACTCTTTAAGACTTGAGGAACACTTCTAGAGTTCAGTGTTCACTACTTTGTCAGCTTTACTATGAACATGGGATGTATGATATGTAGTCACTGTCTGAAAATTACCCACAATTCCAGTGAACTCAACAGCGAAGAAAGCTGATGCAGCCACGCCTGGCTGTTTTATGGGCCCATCATATGTCCCATCTCACAAGAGAGCCAAATTCAAAAAGCACCAAGAAACATCTAGATTTCAGTTAGGGTTATTTTAGGTGTCATAGATTTAAATTTTTTCTTTAGCCATTTGTCACTTTTGAGGTTAATCTGAGTTGTTTCCAGCTCAGTTTGATGGATTTATTTAATTTTTGGAAAAGTGAAACTTCAATTTCCGTTACTTCTTTAGGCCTTACTTTGGGGAACTAAAATTTACCTATTTGGCTTGATTTTGGAATTCATTTGAAGGGTTATTCAGTTGCCTTTTCACGAGTCCAAGATCTTACAAATTCAATGCGATTTGGGAGATTTATGACCAAAATACTTATAGGGTATAAAAATATGACAGGATTTGTGTTTTTCAATGTTCTACTTTAACTAGAAGTTGCTTTTGGTTTGTCTAGAATTAGTAACAGAGTTCAGTCTATAGACATGGAGATGGTGTGATGTAATACAAAATTTTATTTTATGAATAAATGAAACTTTATTTTGGTTGAAGGCTTCAAGTGTGTGAAACCTTATAGGTGATCCTCCATAAGAATTCTCTATCTTCCCTGGAAAAACTATTCTTCTTCTTCTCTTCTCCTACTTCTTTCGACAATCAACCTTCATCTCTTGGACACTTTCAAACTTTTTAACCTTAGCCCTGTCTAAATCTTCTATCCTGGATTTATATTATTCCTATTGAATTTTAGCTTGTTTCATAATAACTGATTCCTGGGGTTATCTCCACCACACTTTTCCTTTATTACTTCAATCATAAACTTTTTATTTTTGATGAATACTTAAATCATAAAACCATTTAAAAGCTTTTTTACTATCTTGCAGCTACCTTTCCCTTGTCTTTCATTTATTAAAAATTCTGATTCTTGATTTTCAATCTTCTCCTTTAAAAACCCCATGAACCCTATTTTACTTCATTATCAAAACCCTACCATTCACCCACCACTATTTCGTCTAGTTCAGTCCTAAATTCCTTAAATCCCTACGCTGATAATATCAAAGGTATCATCTAGCACATCATCCTTTACCAAAATACACCACCACACCCCACCTTCAATCTAAAGATTTCACACAAGAATGAAGTTATAGACATACACAATCCCAATCCCTGAGCCCGAGGACCAAGCTATTTAAATACTTCATATGACCCCTAGCCTCGCACCAGATTTATTGTGCTAGTCAAAGTCCAATTCCAGTAAAGTTGATTGAGAGGCAATCAACACCATCTAGGCACAACTACAAAATACATGACAAGAAGACACACACACACAGATTCTTGAGAACACCTTCATGTTTTTTGCTATGGTTAAACATCAAATTTCTCCAATTGTGAACACAGTCAATTTGAGCTTTGCATTGAGCCTGATTTCCCTAAAGGATTAACTAATAAATGGTTTCTGAAGACCTTACTGCAAGGGGGATCCTAGATTCCCCACCAGGAAAAATGTATAAAAATCTCACATAATGGCACCCAGAGCTGGCTGCCCAACTGATCAAACATTAGCTCCTGAATTAGTTCAATGGAGCATGTAGGAAACCCTCATCGAAAAAATCTGCCTGGTGAAAATCCAAAAGCTCATCTATCAAGAATAAGTCTTGTTGGATGAGCCCATTTTTGCTTTGGCTAGTTCACTATACCAAGGGGGTGTTAGTTCAACACTATTAAGATCCAAGTCCCAAACACAGCCATGATTTGGCTAATATAGAGATGCAGTTTTCATAAAATGGGAGAACATTAAGAAACATAACCACATCCAATTAAACAACCCTATATTTGGCTTGCAAATAACCTTAATACGCCCAATTCTCTTGGTGAGCTGAACCTCCACCCTAACTCCCCCTTATCTGCCAATGACAAGGAAATTGACTGGTCTGGAGGCTATGTTGAGTAGGGGATGACACAGAGGAGGTTTATATGGTGATGGCTGAAATTTCTTGTACGCAAAGATTAGTGTTGCACATGAGGATTCTCTTATGGCGCATCGGATACAAGGGGGGTTCAACTATAAATTATTAGGCTTGAGTAACTGCAAAGTGTGCTAGGGAAATGTCTGAATGGCTCATGCATGCCTCACCAACACAAGATGAGATCACCTAGCAGCTTAGGACACTGAGGCACACACTCACTTGTATATCTGATATAAGGAATGACATCAAAGCGAAGGGAAAATTTGACTTAACATAAGAGTGTTATTATTTGATGCTGGAGAAAGGCATCAGAGAGTAAATTTCTTTAAGTTTCATTCTTGTGAATGTATTGGATGCAGGACAGGCTAGGGGCTGTTAATTCCTGCAGGTAATGAGCCCACACTATAGCACAATCAGATTCCTAGGATTGCACACAACAAGCAAAACTCCACACAAAATACAACACTATCCAGAATCCTTATACAGTCCCAAAACTGAATCAGAAAATCAGTCTGGTCATGTGCAATAGAAATCCTAGTTAAGGTTATCCAATCAACATGAAATTTGAGGAGAACCAACTCTCCACAAAATTTCAATCAAATACAGCGTCTAACCCTTCTAACTAATACACACACACACACACACACACACACAGCAGAACTAGCTATTCAAAGAGGAGATCTAATCACTTATCTGTAGATGACTAAATCAAAACCCTTTTGTTGTAGAAATATCACCCTTCTAACAGTAAATTGATGTAGATCACGTGAAGATGAATAAAAAGAATAAGACACCAATTGATTGGAATCTATTAGTAGCACCAACCACTAATAGCTCTTACAGCCAAGGCTCAAAATGTCGGTGTCGGTGGAAATGTCGGTTATAGACCAAAATAAGACATTTATCGAAAATGTCAGAAAGAAATATTATAAAAATCGTGAAAACTTATGAATATTATTCTAATCTAACTTACATAAGCATAAGGGAACAAATAGATACATTAGGAATGTTAGCTTATTTTAATACATAATTTTAGCTTATTTTAGTACACTTGTATTATAATATTCTTTAAAAGTATACATGCATACATAATGGTTGACAAACGTATTATAATCTAACCGGATAAACATAAGGGAGCAAGTAGATTCTCTTTCTTTTCTTCTTTCTTCTCTTCTTCTTCCTCTCACTCCTTTTACTTGCTTTGAAATTTATTGTTTTCATATAATTTTTTAGTATAACAACACAATGTCGACATTAGGCAATAATAAACTACGAAAGGGAAATATTCGTTCAACACGTCAACATAGTACATCATGCTGACCGAAAATTGAAGTTTTATAATATACTTAATGTTTCGTGTTGGTATAGGAATATGTCGTATCAGTCCTGGTAGACATGGATATATGTCGGGAGACATATAAGACATTTCGAGATATTTGATACCATGCTTACAGCACCAACCGTAAAAAGAGAAAACCGAAACTTCATTCAAAAACTTTAATTGGAACTCAACTCCTTTATTCCATATGTATAGGTTCCTTTAAATAGGGTTTTACAACAGAATTTGCTTCATAAACACATAGAGAAACTAATATTCTCAAGTTGCTAAAACCTCCTAACCCCAATAAAACCCTAAGGTTGTGTCTATTTCACGTCAAACTTGGGGATTCCTGGGAAACTGTATTTTTTTTCCTGGAAAACCCCACTTTTTTTTTTCTTCTGTCTGTTGCATGGTCCAACGCTAAAGCTTACCGTTAGCGTCCCTGGTGGCACGGGTTCAAGTCACGGAAACAGCCTCTCCATAAATGGGGGTAAGGCTGCGTACATCTTGCCCTCCCCAGATCTCGCGTTAGCGGGAGCCTCGTGCACTGGGC
>JAOXJP010000006.1:1380359-1390522 GCA_025762735.1 Platanus orientalis | reverse complement strand
CAAACTCCCCCCCTCTCCCCCTTCTCCATCAAATTCAAATAGGTTTGGTTAAAGTTAACAAAAACCTGGCAATGCTCTTGTGCTTGGGTAATTGTGGCATCATCCTTCCTCAGGTCAAATCCCCTTGTGTGTAGCCCGAATTGTTGCTTGCCACTCTGGTCTTCAAGTCTTGGCTACGTGGACCGAGAGGCCAATTCCAAAAAGAAGAAAAAGATAAAGTTAAGCCAAAACCTCTACTCCACCCATCAACATCACTATGCTAATAATTAAACCACCTGTAACATCATGCTACATTACAATATCAGCACATGCTACAAATGTTATTATTCTTCGTAAAGTAAATGTTCTGTGACCAAAAACCTCATTGATCCTCTATGACCACACCACAAACTGTGAAGTGTTTTTGAACTTCCTGTAGCAAGAAAATGATAAATCCTCATGGGGCACCTTGCATGGGGTCCACACCCAAGAGGAATCACTCCCAGTGTAGAGGATTTGCCCCCTTTTTATTAAATAGATGTTCTGTCCAGGATACCAAGTGACTTCAGATGGAATAAAATGGCAGGGGTTTGGATGAAATTTCAAATTCCCACTCATTTTATTCCAAATGAAGTCACCTGGTGCCCTAGACACCATTCTGGACTGGCTTGGATTTTATATGCTGACCCTAACCTCCCCCAACGGTCAAACGAGAGGAAACATCAGCATCGAAAGTGATTTTCAACTTTTGATGCTAATGTGGCCTCCCTTTGCCTCAGAGTTTTCTACACCGAGCGTAGAAAAGCCTTGCCGTGGACTGGACACTAGGTCCTGGACAGTAAATCTGCTCCCCATTTGTTATCCTTAATGCGTCCCATTTGTTAGACTGTGATGTGGTTACAGGCATTTTTCTGTCACAGAAAATTAGATCCCTTTTTCAAAAGAGATTTTTTTTTCTTTTTTAAAGTCTAAAGAAAGAAAGATTCTTGACCACTGAATAGGTATCGTCTAGAATTTAGCTATTTTTAGATGACAAGACTACCCTCAAAATGATTGCTTTCTTGGATTTATCAAAAACCCTACGTGGTTATAACATTTCCCTTCCCTCTAAAATATCTTCATACAAAAAACCTACCTATCGCGTTTTCCTCGCCTACGGACAGGATTCGCCCTATCCCGATCCCGACACGGATCAACGGTCCAAAACAAAACCCAAAATCATCTCAGGTCACTATATTACTACATTACCCTTTCCCCCAAGAGCTCTTCACCCTTCGCTTCCACTCTCTCTTCTCACTCCCCTCCTCTTTTGCCGCCGGCCATGGCTCTTCTCGTCGAGAAAACCTCCTCCGGCCGAGAATACAAGGTCAAGGACATGTCTCAGGCGGACTTCGGCCGCCTCGAGATCGAGCTCGCCGAGGTTGAGATGCCCGGATTAATGTCTTGCCGGTCAGAGTTCGGCCCCTCCCAGCCTCTCAAGGGCGCCCGCATCACCGGCTCGCTTCACATGACCATTCAGACCGCCGTTCTCATCGAAACCCTCACCGCCCTCGGCGCCGAGGTCCGCTGGTGCTCCTGCAACATTTTCTCAACTCAAGACCACGCCGCCGCCGCTATCGCCCGGGACAGTGCTGCGGTTTTTGCGTGGAAGGGGGAGACACTTCAGGAGTACTGGTGGTGCACTGAGAGGGCTCTGGATTGGGGTCCTGGTGGTGGCCCTGATCTGATCGTCGATGATGGCGGAGATGCTACTTTGTTGATTCACGAGGGGGTTAAGGCTGAAGAGGAGTTTGAGAAGAATGGGAAGATTCCTGATCCGGCGTCGACGGATAATGCGGAGTTCCAGATCGTGCTTGGGATTATTAGAGATGGATTGAAGGTTGATCCGAAGAAGTATCATAAGATGAAGGAGAGATTGGTTGGTGTTTCGGAGGAGACCACCACTGGTGTGAAGAGGTTGTACCAGATGCAGGCGAATGGATCGTTGTTGTTTCCTGCTATTAATGTTAATGATTCTGTCACTAAGAGCAAGGTACTACTACTACTACTACTACTACTAATACTTCTACAATTTTGGTTTCGATCTTGTTCCTTTTATGTTTTCTTTTCTCTTGCTTCAAATCTGCTCAAATTAGTGTAAATGATGTGTTTGTCCGTTTCAGATTCCGATGTTTTGCTTCAGCGTTAGGGTTTATTGGAGTCTGTTTTTTGCCCTGTTTGTTTTCAGAGATCGTTGTTAATCTTTACATTTCTTTTTATTCTAATAGATGATTCGATCTCTTCCCACTATTTCTGTGACGGAATGAAAATTAGGGCTTATTTTAGCTAATCTGTGGAGTAGACAAGGGAGTTCCAGCAGATCTGAGACTGAAACGATGTTTCTTATTCAATTTATTGAAACCGTCATTTTGAACTCAAAAGACACTGAGAAACTTCCTTCTTGAACTCCCAAACCCTGAATAAAACTCGTCTGCTCTTGCGTTCTAATGAACCGTAGACCTGACTCTGAAATAAACAGCTCTGCTTCTCTCTCTCAGAACGAACAACGTTTCTAACATTCTTGATCCCTACCTGCAGTTCGATAACCTTTACGGATGCCGACACTCCCTCCCCGATGGTCTCATGAGAGCCACCGACGTCATGATCGCCGGCAAGATTGCCGTTGTCTGCGGATACGGAGACGTCGGCAAGGGTTGTGCCTCCGCTATGAAGCAGGCCGGTGCCCGTGTAATTGTGACAGAAATCGATCCAATCTGCGCCCTCCAAGCCCTCATGGAAGGCATCGCAGTCCAAACCCTGGAGGACGTCGTCGCAGAAGGGGACATCTTCGTGACCACCACAGGGAACAAAGACATCATCATGCTTCACCACATGAAGAAGATGAAGAACAACGCAATCGTCTGCAACATCGGCCACTTCGACAACGAGATAGACATGCTGGGTCTGGAGAATTACCCAGGAGTGAAGCGCATCACCATCAAGCCACAGACTGATCGATGGGTCTTCCCGGAGACCAACAGTGGCATCATTGTTCTTGCAGAAGGCCGACTTATGAACTTGGGTTGTGCCACCGGACACCCCAGCTTTGTGATGTCGTGCTCTTTCACTAACCAGGTAATCGCTCAGCTAGAGCTGTGGAAGGAGCGAGCCACGGGCAAGTATGAGAAGAAGGTGTACGTGCTGCCCAAGCATCTGGATGAGAAGGTTGCTGCACTTCACCTTGGAAAGCTCGGAGCTAAGCTCACTAAGCTCACTCCGGCCCAGGCGGAGTACATCAGCGTTCCCGTCGAAGGACCTTACAAGCCTCCTCAGTACAGGTATTGAGGCAGGGAGACTAAGAGAAAGAAAAGAGAGAAGAAGAGGAACACCGGCTCCTAGGCTAATATTGGGTCGGGTTTAATCTTCTATTTGTTTGAAAGTCATTTGTCTTTGGTAGCCTGAAGGCTGTGTGTGTATGGTTTTTTGGGTGGCTGAGTTTGTATTGCCGCCGGCGTCTCGTTTCAGTGAAGCAGGAGTCATAGTAGTTCCATTATTAGTAGGGGTTTTGTGTGAGATGTGTTTCATTTTAATGTAGTCAAGAAAACTTTAGTCTGTAACGATTAATAAGTTAAAAAAAGAATGGAAAAAAATTAATAAAAACGAAGATATTAGAAAAGAAAACGTAATTAAAAAAGTTTGGTGAGAGACTAATTGGAATCAAACTAATCGTTTTAATGATCAAATTGATCTCATATCAATATTAATTGAGAATTTCAATGGTCATTTTAGTATAAAAAAAATATATATATATTCTTCTTGCTTTTTTCATATTGATTTGGTTGTGATGGACTGATTGCAAAACATTAGGATAATTTCAATACAAAAGCCATAATAGATGAGAAAATGAAAGGTATAGTAATTGCAGCTAGTCTTTAGTGTGAGCTTTTATACGCTCTTATCTGATGTTGCCCATTGTTGCCTACAGTTAGCTGCATAAGAAAGTGTTGGACCTGTCATGTTTTAGCAAATCACAATAGATAATGTGTTTTGCAACATGCATATCATGTATTATTTTTTTGGTAGAAATATATGTAGGGCTTATAACCAATAGTAAATAAGGTTGTGTTCCTTACCAAAAAAAAAGAAAAAGAAAAGGACGCTGTGTTCGGATTGGGAGCTAAAATGGAATAAGGTGATGGCCTTTTTGTCGGTTGGATACATAACAAGAAGATTGGTTTATGAATGCTTCCCTTAACAAATGCTTATTACTGCTCCTTGTCAGGGGCAGACACATCAGTATTAAAAAGTGATTTTCACTCTTTTGGGGGATGCATATTCACTTTTCGGCACTGATGTGCACGCCACCTGACAAGGAGCAGTGGTTAGCATTCGTTGAGGTGATCATTTTTTATCCATTCACTAACAAAAGGTAGGATCAAATAGAATTGTCAAATCCAATTTAGAATTCAAGAAAGAAATATGGTCCATTTCTATTGAATTGAAATCCTTTGGGGAGAGGTTATTTGCCAATTTTCGGTTTTGAGTTTGAGAATGAATCTGATCACCTTACTAATTCAAATTTATTGGACATGGCCGTATTTTTGGGTCAATAAATGATAAAATTTGTTGTCAGTATGAGAGTTAAATCATGATTTTCAAGATTTACCAATCTTCGATTCAATGTTTGCCGTAAGATAGAGGAAGGCCAAGACTGGCTGGGGGTTGACTAATGGTGATCTATATGATCAATTTGAATCGGACCCGATCCTCAATCCCATGATTGTAGTGGTTAGAAGGAAGAAAGTGGAGGCAAAATTGGAATTTCATGGAATTGATGTCTTCGTAGAGAAGCATGCTAGAAACTTTATTTCTCTTTATTTTCATCGACCTTAGCAAAGTTGATCTTAACAACATATAGTCACTCAAATCCTAAGGTAAATTCTTTCTCCAAATCCAAAACTTGGCTCAAATTTGAAGAGACAAAAGTAGATGAGATGAAGGGATAAACGTACTACAGACCTACATCAAAGAAAGGTTTGGCCTTTCGTTGAATATATGACGCATATATGTGCCTTTTTTTTTTATATTTGAACTCACAAAATCATAGAACATGAAATAGACATCAAATGAAAGACAGTGCATAAAGATAAAAAAAAAATGATCTTATGTTAGATGATGATAAAACTTTATTGTTTCTATCTTAAGTTCATTAAGAAAGACGGTTTTTGTAGTCTTGAATAAGTGGATACACGTCTACCACTGTTAATTATTGTGAATACTTCCATAGTTTTTTGAGTTAGATTATAAATGGGTAATATGGATAGGCAAGTTATCTTTAGTTTTTTTTAGGCTTCAAAGAATCTCTAAGCGGGGAATAATTAAGAGTAACTACAGTGACCTTTACGGCACATTTGCAAACAAAAATGTAATTTGCAAATCAAACTACATACAACCTAAACTTCAAATATAAAACTAAAAATAAAATGCAATTTTTTGTTCTTGATAAGAACAGGGCAGAATTTTGCCAGAATAAGTCGTGTTCTTTTACTTGCTAATTTATAAATCTAGATAACAAAGGTGAGGAAAAGAACAAATATGAAGACCTATTTTCTCAAAAACCATGAAGGGATAAAATTTATCATGCACAGAGCTCATAATTGCAAATGAAAATAAACATATGAACGAGAATTTTCATAAAAATTGAGTCAAAAATCAGTAAAAGCAACTTAATTAAAATCAAGTCACTAGAAATCCAAATATTAATAGGCAAAGTGATGCAGGCCGGGTTTGGGTTTCTTGCAAATGGGTTTGGTTAGATTAGTGGTTGGTCTATTGAACCAAGTCTTAGTTACCCATGCAACAAATTGTAGTGTAGTTTGATGGAGAATTTATCAAGATTTTCCTAGTTTTTTGTTGATCTTTTAGAAGTTTTTGACTAAATATCTTCGAAATTAGAAGAGATGTTGGTAAAATGGGATTGGTTGCATAGGAAATGTTCCTTAATGTTTTCTAGTTACATCGGAAATAGTCTAATTTGATTTTTTGTGTGAGGCATTTATTACCTAAGTGGGTTTTGTAAACAATTTTCTCTTCCAATCTCATATAAAAGAGGAGATGTGATCAGCTACAAGCAAATTTGCTGTAGCTTTTAAGTAGCACAGCAAAAAAAATATGGATATTTTATCTTTTAACATGGGTTGTTTTGTCTTTTAACATTGGGTTATTGTCTTTTTGAGTTCTTTTTGGTCATGCTACTTTTGGCATAAAAGAGGGATATATCATGATGCAAAAAAACCTTGAAATTTTATAAAATAATAATTTTGAGCTTTAATTCTTGGTGTTGAGAATTCTACTGTTGGCGTTGAGGATCATACCTTTTATCAAGTTTGTGTCATTTTTTCTAAAAAAATGACAAGTCTTTTTGTGATTTTTCTATAAATTAAACCACCTCTCTCGCTTCTACTTTGAGTGCACGGTGTTGTGCTTCTCCCGATTGTGCTTTTTTTTTGCTCCCGCATGATGTTAGGCATGAGTTCATGTCGCTTACAAGTACATTAATTGGAATCATCCATGTGGACTATTTGAATTCATCCATGCGGATAAAATAGCCACCTTTTCCACTTGCCGGCTCTCTCGTGCATTGTGCAAGACCCTAATGCCACTTCCAGGCTGCATCAATTGGTATTATAACTAGTTATTGTCTAGATGATTAGAAAATCATAATGGAGATAAAGAATCTTTGGGATATATACCACAAAGCACCAATGTATGATGATTATCATGATGAAAATGAAGATAACAAATCTATCGGAAAAACAAATGATTGTCATTCCCATGATAAAAGCAAGAAAAATAACCCAATGCAGTGACCAATCCAAGAATGTAACTGATTGCAATGAGGTGCAAAATCAAAACTCGAGGACGAGTTTCCCGCACCTCGAATGTCAGATGCAGGTTGGGTTTGTGTTTCATGCAAATGGGTTTGGTCGGATTAGTGGTTGGTCTATTGAACTGGGGTCTTGGTTCTTGGGTTGACCCATGAAATAAATTTTAGTGGAGTTTGATGAAAAATTTATAAGATTTTCTTAATTTTTTGTTGATCTTCTTTAAACTTTTTACTATATATATATATATATATATATATATATATATATATATATATATATATATATATATATATATATATATATATATATCTTGGAAATAGAAGAAATGTTAGAAAAATAGGTTGTATAAAAAATTATCTCTTATGTTTTCTAGCTATATAGGAAATAGTCTAATTTGATTTTTTGTGCAAGACATTCATTACCTAAGATAATGAGTTTTGTAGAGAATTCTCCCCTCCAATCTTTATATAAAAGGGGGGGATAGCTCATGATATAAAAATGATCTAAAATTTTATAAAAGATATTTTTGAGTTTTAGTTTTTACCGTTGAGGATTTTACCATCGAGGTTGAAGATTCTGTCATTTATTAAGTTTGCATCAATTTGTTTTTTCAAAAGACAACAATCTTTTGTGATTTTCCTTTAAACTAAACCACCTCTCTCATTTTCGCTTTGAATACACAGTATTGTGCTTCCACTGGTTGTGCATTCTCTCTTCTCCCACATCATGCATGTTATACATGATTTTGTGTTGCTTGTGGCTGCATCAATTGGAATCATTCGTGTAAATTCTTTGAATTCATGTGTAGATAAACTAAATTTATCCATGCTGATAAAATCGCTACCCTTTCCACCTGCAGCCTCTCTTGTGCATTGTGCAAACTCCTAGTACCGCTCTTGGGCTGCGTCACAAAGCAATACTTGTTTAATAATTCCTTCCTTTGACCCCTAAGTATTTTCTCAAACACCCTTTATCAGGCATCCTGCCATGCGTTGATTGGTAATAGTGATCTATATCCATTCAGACGGGATGCATCCCCTTACCAAAGACTTAAAGTCCTCCGGTAAGCTGGGGAGGACACATCACGTCAAAAAGCAAAAATAACCTTTCCAAAAAGTCTAAATCAATTTTTCCACGTGATGTGTCTTCCCCTGCATATGGGACGACTTTAGGTGTTCAGGGGGAGCACCAGCCGAAGATTAGTACCTTTTAACTTTCCCATTTCCCAAACGAAGATAGTGTAGGGAGTCTTTTTATTTTTTTATGTTCAGACTTCAGACCCATTTAAGCAGAAAAATGCCTGCGTACATAAAAAAAAGAAAAAAAGAAAAAAAGAAAATCTTATAAAGCAATATTGTGTGCCCCATTAGGTTGACAACTATGACCTATCCTTCTTTACCTGCATTGGATCTTGATCTAAGGAGTAAACTCCAGTGGGCCTCCTCCTGCTGCTGCAAGATACAAAAGGTTATTTGGTGACTTGTAGTGTCTGGTGGGTCCCCATTGGGCCTCTACTGGTTTTAGGATATAATGCTGAATATTGGGTACGTAGAAAGGTATATGCTCATCAGTGGCACAATATTTTCTATAGACCGGACCATATCCAGGCAGAACCATTGTTTAAACACACATACGAATGCGCGCACACAAACAGATCACATAATCTATGCCCTCTAATTAATTGATTGTGGACGGTCTGGTCTATTAGAGTTGTGAATATAAAAACCAGACCAACTGCCAATTTTGTGGTAGGGAAGTGATAAGAAAAGAGAGTTAGAGGGTGAGAAATGTGAGGCCCTTATTACACAAGTTAGTTTCTCTGGATAAGAGAAGAATCTAGAGAAACAATCCCATTGGATACCTTTGCCTTCCTGGACACAAAAACTATATTCCAACTTTCTATTACAAACAACCCTTGAAGCCTATCTATCTCCTCCTGAGTTTTCTTGCTATTGAGTCTCACAAGCTCCCTAACAATCCTGCTGATAACAAACAACACCCAACAACAACAATAGCAAGAAATGGCAGCAACAATAGCTACAATGGCCATGCTCAATGCTAAGTGCCTGAGCATCAACTCACCCAAAAATCTCAACCTTCCCAAGCCTTCTATAAAACCCATCTCCCTTCTCTCCCTCCAAAACCTCCCCAAAGGCCTCACAACCTCCAAACCTTCAGACAATTCCAACTTATCATCTTCTCTAGCTGGAACTGCCATTGCTGGTGCAATCTTTTCCACCTTGAGTTCTTGTGATCCAGCCATGGCAGCACAGCAAATTGCGGAAATCGCGGAAGGCGATAACCGTGGCCTTGCACTCCTGCTGCCCATAATTCCGGCAATTGCTTGGGTTCTCTTCAACATCCTCCAGCCTGCTCTTAACCAAATTAACCGTATGCGCAGCTCGAAAGGTATCATTGTAGGGCTCGGGCTTGGTGGTTTGGCCGCGTCAAGCTTTATGTCTACGCCTAGTGCGTCCGCGAGTGAAATTGCCATGATTGCCGATGCTTCGAGTGACAGCCGAGGATCGCTTCTCTTGTTTGTTATTGCTCCGGCTATTCTCTGGGTCCTCTACAATATTCTTCAACCGGCTTTGAACCAGATCAACAGGATGAGGTCAGAGTAAATTAAAGGCTTTAATAGGGTGGGTGGCTCAAATGTGGTTAAACCTCCATTTGCGGATGAGTGCTTTATCTTTTTCTTTTTCTTCTCCTTTTGCTTGTTGCAGGGTGATTACTCATGGATGTTATTACATGGGTTGTTATCTTTTATGCCTAGGATTATGTGTATCATAGCCCAGGGTGACTATATATAATTTCTGTATTTACTGTTTTTCTTGGTTACACTGGTGTGTTTAGTGCACACTCTTGGGATTTTGAAAGGGGAACTTGAGTATTTTTGCATCTGAAGTACCAAAACCTCTTATAGTTTTATAGTTATGATTATTGGTATGTTGCAGACTCACAGTCAGGATCCCTTCAAGAAGTCTGAAGCATCTTAAGGCCTGTACGTTATAGTTTTATAGTTATGATAATTGGTATGTCGCAGACTCACAGTCAAGATCGATCCCTTCAAGAAGTCTGAAGCATCTGGCTAATAGGGCTTGAATGGCGATAAATTGGATTAAGTTTTCATGATCAGATTTAAACTAGTAAGATTAAACTCACTTGTGAATACAAATTGGTGTATAATTGCTCAGTGTTTATTGCTGTTAGTTTTGGTAAGGGATTAAGATTAACAATTAAGTTTGATTAATTTATATATCAAGATTTATGAATTATCATTATGCTTGCAAGAATTTCAATTGCAAGACTTTAGGT
>JAOXJP010000006.1:1353412-1373802 GCA_025762735.1 Platanus orientalis | reverse complement strand
AATTGAACTACAAAATTTTACTAGTTTTAAAAAAGCATAGAAAACTATATATTTAAATTTAAAGGGTTGTTTATTTTAAAAAATCATTGATTTCACTTGGACTTGAACCCAATACTTATTGTAAAAAACCATTTTTGTCAATTAAGCTATATATTATTGATAATTTTAAAATAATTAGTATATTATATATAATATATATATATATATATATTGTGTATGTAAAAGTTTGAGTGATGCCTGAGCCCAGCTGGACTGAGGTAAGCCCAAGCCTGACCCTCAATAAAAGTTCGGGCCTTGAGCTGGACTCGGGCATAGCTCGTGCCGAGCTTTTGTAGGTCAGGCTTGGGCCAGCCTGGCCACCCCTATAGTCTAGTATTGGCTGTAAATTGGTATCAGATGGAAAGGAATTTTCGCAATAACAGTCTTTGATGTACTTTGTAACAACCAATCTAGAGGATTGCCAATTAGATTATGTAGTATAGGAATGTACAAGAACAGTGTATAAAACCTCGTATATTACGACATCGAAATTAGGCATCTCATATATTGAAGATCTCACTTAATGCCAATTTTGGGAATTGGCATAAGTGATACGCCTTATTAAATTAAAAGTTAAAAGTCCCATTATTTCTCAGAAACCACATGCTGACACACTTTTCCAGCCCAATTGGTAGGCTTTTTTCATAAAGGCAAGCTATTTTATTGAAGGATGAGGATGCCCTCAAGCACCTTTTAAATTCTCTCTTAAACTCATTACTAATTATATCATACATGCGATGATCAGATTGAGACTTGTTACCTAATCCCATTGCTTGGTTGGTATATGATCACCCTAGTGGAACTCATCATACAGGGAGATTCCTCTCACTTGCACATACACCAACATTGTCTGGATTTGCAAATAATAAACACCCTTATAAGGTCCAGACAATGGGCACCATCGAAGTGCCATTGAATTTATTGATAGGTAGTCAACCAATTTAGAAATATCATTCCTTCACCGGCCCACTCTTACATTATCTTGGATCTCCAACTGCTTACCAAAAATTGGATCTCCAACATAAAGATACAAATTCTTTTCTTCTTCTTTCAATCTACTTGTTTCTTGATGATCATATGGAGGATCGTGACCCTCATATGGCATATCAATAAGAGAGGTCTTAATATTTCAATCTCACTCTTCCCTTTGATTAACCAAGGAAAGTTATTATATAGGTCTAAGAAAGAGTCCTTATATCATATGCAGAACAATCATCTATAGGTCTTGGACATTATTTAGGTGCGTGTCGGTGATGTTATCCTATCGCCGAAAATGAACAGATAGGTCACCGAAAATGGACAGAAAAGATTACGACTGAAATCCAGCCAACAAAAGATTTACACAATGACGGGTTTGGACCCTTTTGTCAATACACATGTACCCGCATTCTGCCTAAGGGCAGACATTTTGTTTTAGTACCGAAGGTTGAATTCTTGATCTGATCTGTTGTCTGTTCAAATAAGCTATAGTTCTATGTTCATCAAAGTTCGGATAAGCAAGGTCAATATCATAAATCTAGTGGAATGTTTCTTGCACTTGTGCCACAAGGTAGAAGAGGAAAAAAGGGAGAAAATGTGACAAATATGGATTCCACAATATCGTAGTGGTCATACAACATAAAATGTAAAACACACACACAAAAAAAAACAAAACTGTAATAAGGTAAGGGTTTGCTAGGTGAGTCATTTAACAAAGAAACTGAAGTGATTTAGTAATTTTCCATGGGGTAATTTAGTTGGCAGCCCACATGCGAGGGTCACCTTCGACTCATTGTAAAGTTTCTCCAAGAAATGTTCTGTGATGAAAAATGTTTGTAATGTCAATGGTGATTAATGAGCTGACATGTGTTGATTTGAATGTTAAAAAATTCAAAAAAATGATCAATTAGAAAAAGTAAGTATACAAAAAGAGACATCAAATTCAAAAACACATCATGTGTCAATCAATGGCATGCCTACAGATATTTATGTCAACACAAATGATCATTCTTAGTAAAGTTTCAACCTAATAACATTTCGTCACATGGCAAAAAAATTCCCTATTATCCGGTATTATGTGAATAATTAATTTGAAACTTTGATGCCTACAGTGAAAAGGGTTATAGATCATAAAGTACAATACAGGTGGATTGCTCAGCTAATGTCTACAGTAGAATTGAATGTGGGCCTATTACTTATGGACTGCCACATCATCCCCCCACATTGCTGAAGTTAGGGAGTTCAAACGGGGCCGATATCCTCTGCGCCACTTGGGAGCTGAGACAGGGGGGGATCATTTCACTTTTTAGGGGTGATGTGACATCCCCAAAAAGTGGAATGATCCCCCCTTCTGTCTTGATCATCGAGTGTCACAGAGGAGGGTGACGCAGACAATATCATCCCTTACCACAAGATCTAAGTGACTCGCCTAGAAAATGTACAAGTTCTAAGTGACTCACCTAGAAAACGTCTTTCTTTCGGGCTGAAATCATCTACGCTCCCTCCCGATGGGACACTCAGGGGAGGAATCAATTCACTTTTTAGAGATTTTTGATTCCCCCCCTTGAGTGTCCCATTAGGGGGGTGGCATAGATGATTTCACGCCCTTTCTAAAGACGTTTGTAGGGGCTGAAATCATCTCCACCACCCCCCTAATGGGACACTTAGGGGAGGAATCAATTCATTTTTTGGAGATTTTTGATTCCCCCCCCCCCCGAGTGTCCCATTAGGGGGAGTGGCATAGATGATTTCACGCTTGATGACAAAGTGTCTGTAGTGTTTTATGATGAATAAAAAGGCATAAAATCCTCTATGCCACCCCCCTTGTGTGGGAGCGGATCAACTCAGTTTTTGATTGAAATGTCACATCACCTCCAAAAAGTGAAGTGATTCCCCCCACCCTTCTCTGGCCATTGAATGGCTCACAAGGCATATCAACCCGAATTAAAATCTGACACATCATGTGTTTGGGTTCAAAAAAGTGTTCAAGTGTAAGAAAAAAGAAGCATCAAATTCAAAAACACATCATTGTTAATCAATGGAACACCTACATAGGCCTGTGTCAACACATACAATCATTCTATCTTTCCAAATGGAGAAATCCTGTCAGCTGTCACACAAAAAGCAAAAAATGAAGCCTAACATGTTTTGTCTAGTTTTGTTTTTGGGAAAGAATTTACTGTACCTAAATTTGTATGTCCCCTTGTGTCCCCACACCACATGCTGACATGTAAAGGTTGTTGTTTTGAATTTGATACCACTAAATAGGGAGCAAATGTTCATTTGAACACTTGTTTTAACCCTGTAAATCTCATTTTTATGGGTACTTGTCTTTCATTTGAAAACTGTTTTTACAGTTTTAGCCTATACACCTCACTTTTTGAGTGTAAGGACACATGAACAGAAAATTGGGTGCAGCAGACCTTTCGTTTTGAGGAAAATGATTCGAAAAGGGCTTGGATTATGCCAGAACCAATCTCATGAGAGCCATGAAAATGGCACCAGAGGGGCTGACGCATTAGTACCAAAAAGTGATTTGCACTTTTTGGAGGTCACTTATCACTTTTCGCGTTGACCCGTACTCTGATGCCGTTTTCACAGTTCTCATAAGATTCGTTCTCACCTAATTTTTAGTGTTCAAAAAGAGGTTGGATAAGTTGTAGTCTTATTATGTATAACACCTTACCCAATTATATATATCAGCAAAAACCTCTAAAGATTTCAATCCAATGGTTGTCAGATTGATAACACCTATCTTGTATAAACTACTAATTGTTCACCCTTCACAAAGGGGGTGTGGGCCCCATGCAAAAAGTGCATGGAGCCACACCTGTGAGGGAGTGAAATTACATTTGGGACAGAACATCCCTTCTCATAAACTAAACACAAGGAGACCGTTACTATAGAATCAACGAGTTTTATTCATATTCGGTCGGACTGGAGATATATCACCATGGTAAAAACCCAATACGGAATTCAAAGCCATTTTTTCTATACATACATGTGCATTTTACGAGGGTGGATTGTGTCTACTCCTCTTAACTAACACTCCTCTCTGCCCTTTGTCAGGGGGCAGGCACATGAGTGCCGACAAGTGATTTTCACTTTTTGGGGGGGTGCATTTCACTTGTCGGTGCTGATGTGCCCACCCCCTTATGAGAGGCAGAGAGGAGCGTTAGTTAAGAGGAGTGGATACAATCCACCCTTGCATTTTACATCTTAGAATTTGGTATGACCCCTTAATATACGAACAAGGTCCACCTCGGCATCAGGGGTGGACACATCAGCACCAAAAAGTGAAAAGTACACCCCAAAAAGTGAGGGCTGATGTGTTGCCCCTAATGCCTGGTGAACCTTGTTCATTCAGTAAATCCGTAAGGGAGTCTTTTAACCCTGTGCGTTCACCAAAACACTCTGTCTCTGGCTACTCGCATCACGAATTGATTGGTCTGTTTGCCTAATAACAATCACCGTTAATACAACATGTGAGTTCACCACCATATATACAATAGAATTGGTCCCTCATTCCCTATCATTAGTGTGGGACCAGTACCAATGTGTTTTCTTTTTTAATCATACATTACAACAGAGGGGAAAGATCAGCTCAAGCAAATTTTCCTTAAGCATCTTGCTCAAGTAACAGAAAAAGCAGGTAAAAACCCAAACCATACCTTAGTTTGCTTTCATTAATCATTATACTTTTGGTTCTATATGATAGCTCAAGCAAAGATTACTTGCACATGCTTGCAGAAATCTTGCTTGAGCTGATCTTTCAGTTACAAAAGAGCAGCTGGAAGAACCTAGGGAATCGTTGGGCCGTTGAACTTCAATGCAAGCAAAATGGCCAAAAATCAGGGCAATCAACAGTCAGACTACGAAGCAGGTATTGACATATTCGTATTCTTATTTATTTATTTAATATCGAATTGAATTTAGGTATCTGGTAGATATTTATGAAAATGTAAAAACTGTAGAAATGGAAATACAAGTGATAAATCAATCAGAGAAAGGGAAAGGGAATTGAGTATTGGGGATGTTTCAGCTTTCTTTCATGGAAATGGGAATGGAAGATGAGCAATGGGTTAGGGTTAAGGTATTTATATGTTATATTCTATATAACATGATCTATAATATTATAATATAAATATTAGTTATACATTAATTTAATTTAAATGGATACAAATATTTAACTGAATAATTTAATTGAGGGAGGATTGTGTCTGCTCTCCTAAAAACCGCCAATCTCTAGGGAGTGGACACATCAATGCCAAAAAATGATCTACACTTTTTGGGGGGTGCATATCATTTCTCGACACTGATGTGCCTGCCCCCTGACAGGGAGCAGACGTTAACATTAGTTAAGGGGAGTGGACACAATCCTCTTTGAAACAGATATAAATGCATCCGTGTACCCTCTAACTATATGAACCATGAACATGCCTAGTGTAAAATGCCTGTTTTCAATCACTAAAAGAAAATTGTTTTATATATAAAAACATATTAAAGATTATACATTTTTAATCACAAAAAAATATAACACCTTTTTTATTTTATTTTAGTGAAAGCGTTTTAATTAATAAAAATGAATTTTTTTCTTTTGCACCATACATTTACTCTCAAAATTTAAACATCCCCTAATCTTATCTTACTATATGTATCTTAATTTAATAAAAGCACCGAGAAATAAAAAGAATGACAACAATATACTATTTTTCGGTGAAAACTAAAAAAATATTTTTAGTAATAATATAATAGTACTTTAAACAAATATTATTAAGCTTTTTCCCACCTACATAGATATATATATTTTTTGTTTTTTTGGTACTCGGCCACTTTGGTCTTTAACTGTTACTAACCACTTGAAGTGGGACTGGACTGACATCAGTCTAAATAGAGATCTCAAGAACTCCCAAGCAGGCAAGAGCTTTTGCACCGCTCCCCCACTCCACCCATCCAAGGATTAGACCAAGATCTTATAAAGAATTTATTTTAAATGGTGAGAATTAAGAATTTGTTATTATTGGTTATGTAAACTATGGCAGAACCAGACTGACATTGATCTGAACAAAGATCTCAAGAACCCCTAAGCATGCGAGAACTTTTGCACTGCTCCCCCACCCCCACCCATCTAGGGATTAGACCCTGGGTCTTCTCTATGTAGAGTACTGGGGTGTTGGTTAAAATAGATATATATCGAGCCACTGCAATCAATGTGTGGCATCTTATCAAAAGAAATAAAATCAATGTGTGACACAACAGTCCACATAGGTTATTTTTAGTTAGTATAAAGTAATTTGTTAGGCATAGTATCACTTGTCGGATATTAGCATGATACGAACTCAAAATAATATGTCACAAAAGAAAATGTAAATAATTGAAAGTAGTTTGTGCATTAGTAGTAGACAGATTGTAATTTTTCATCAAATCTCATCACATCTCCTAGGTCTCAAGTTCGATGAGAAAGGAGATAATAACAATTCACAATAAATATAATCTTTCATAGCTTCTTTGGCAGTCACCTGAAATGTAATCAATTCATTTGAGTTTTCCAAGGCATTTATAGCCATGAAGCGATGATTTGTAATAAACTAATTCAAATTTAAACTGATTTGTTAACTACAATTAGAAATGAAGTCATCTCAAGTTTTTATATAAAATAAAATGATTAATGTTATCAAGCCCAAGCCGGTGCAAATCGGAATGGTTTCATTACAAAACCATCCTGGAAACTCAAATGAAATGATTGCATCACAGGTGGCTGCCAAATGCAGCCTTAAGCAATTTCAGCCAATACCCTTCTTTTTACGGGGTCGTGCAAAAAGGATCTTCTCCTGCAGTCCTACCGTTTGTGACTTGTTAAAGTCGTCTTTAACAGATGACACTATAGAAAAAAGTAAATTACAGTTTTTGAAAGATGATTTTCAAGACTTTGGCAGGTCATAAGGTGGCAGGGAAGGATCCGGTCGGTCATGGTGTGGTGAGGCAAGAGGCCATGGATTCAATCCCATCTAACAGTATTTCACAATTCAGTGAGGATTTCCTATGCCACTCCCTTGATCATTCACAGAGGTTAGCAGACAAAGCATATAAATTCTCATCTCTTCACACTTTGTTCAATTCTGGTGCCGTTACGATGGGTCCCTTATTACGTAGGTTTAAATGGGCTTCATATCCTTTGCGACACCTTGAGAGGCAAGACACAAGGACACAAGGGCCCGTCTTGCCTCACAGGGTCTCGGGCATCGTAGAGGATATCAACCCGTCTGAATGGCCCTACCAAAAATATCTCAATTTAAATATTCTGATTTGTCAAGAACATGAGGAAGAAAAAGAAAGAAAGAAAAACAAAAAGAAAAAAGAAAAAAAAGAGGTTGGCCATAGATTATTTTAGCAGTGGGTCCTCGCTATACTAAAACAAAATGACTCTTCGTCTATTTTATTGACAAAAAAGAGTTTTCGTTTTTAATCCGTTTCCTCTAATTTTATCCCTAATTAATTAAAATGTCTAAATGTAGATTATAAGATAATTAGAGTTCAATGGCAAAATAGAAATTTAACCCAATACATAATGTTATCACACTTCCCCAAAAACCTGAATATAAATTCAATTTGCTCAATTGCCCTCTCTTCTTGCGTCGTTTCTCCTCTGCTAAAGAGAACAGAGCAGAGTAAGAACTCAAAAAGGGGTAGAGGAGAAAAAAAAAGAAAAAGAAACGAAGAATTTTGTTTTATATTTTTTCTTTCCCTATGCTTGTCTCTGTCTCTAATGGCATGAGGGAGTCTCAATCCATTAATCCTCATCTCTTTCCCCATTAATGGCAGCAGCGGCATCAGCAGCAGAGGCAACTCCAGAGATCCTTCCATGGCTCAAAACCCTACCTTTAGCTCCAGAATACCACCCAACCTTAGCAGAATTTCAGGACCCCATCTCTTATATTCTCAAGATCGAGAAGGAAGCGTCGAAGTTTGGCATCTGCAAGATCGTTCCTCCGCTCCCACCACCACCGAAGAAAATAACTATTGCCAACCTCAACCGTTCCCTCGCCGCTCGGAACCCTAACTTTAACCGTAAATCCCCACCCACATTTACCACCAGGCAGCAACAGATCGGGTTCTGCCCTCGGAAGCCTCGACCAGTTCAGAAACCCGTATGGCAAAGTGGAGAAACCTATACTCTCCAGGAGTTTGAAGCGAAAGCAAAACATTTTGAGAAGACCTATTTAAAAAAAAGTGGGAAAAAGGGGATTTCGGCGCTGGAAATCGAAACCCTTTTCTGGAGAGCAACCGTGGATAAACCCTTTTCTGTGGAGTATGCAAATGACATGCCTGGGTCAGCCTTTGTGCCGATTAATGGTAAGAAATGGCGGGAGGCGGGGGAATCGGCAACTGTTGGAGAGTCTGCGTGGAATATGAGAGGAGTTTCGAGAGCTAAAGGTTCGTTGTTAAGGTTTATGAAGGAGGAAATACCGGGTGTGACTTCACCAATGGTGTATATAGCGATGTTGTTTAGTTGGTTTGCTTGGCATGTCGAGGACCATGATTTGCATAGTTTGAACTATTTGCATTCGGGGCCGGGTAAGACTTGGTATGGTGTTCCCAGGGAAGCAGCAGTTGCATTCGAGGAGGTTATCAGGGTGCATGGCTATGGAGGAGAGGTCAATCCTCTTGGTGAGTTCATTACTCTATCAAAATCAAAGAATACGAACTTCCCCTGTTTTGTATTTTCGACATTTCGCAATGTTGTTTCTGGGTTTTTTATATATGCCATATTTTTGAAGTTCAATTGCAATTTTGATGCTTATTATATTCTCTAATATACTTACTGTATTAGGGATAGGAATTAGGTAATTGAGAGTGTGGAGGAAGTGATTTGCAACCATCTTTTCCTTTGGGCCTCAGGGGAGGATGAGCAGGGAGGTTTAATTTATATCCGATGACTGTTAGGGAACTCTCTTCCCTTATGTTTCTCTCTCTCTCTCTCTCCCTCTAACTGTTGTCTGTGCCTATATTTAAAGAATCATTTTGGTACACCACAGAAGATATGGTTTTGATATGACGATATGCTGAGGCTCATGATTTCATGGCCATTTTTTTTTTCTGGGAACTTTAAGGAGGTGACATATGCAGGAGTTGTTAAGCCACGGGGGAAAATGGGGAAGCCAAACAATTTGGTGTTATGCATGGTCCAAGGGTAATGATTACTGAGTGTAGCGAAGGTCATGCATAACTCAAGAGTCTAGAATTTCTATTTAGTCAAGGTGTGGTTTCTTGTGTGGTATTCCAAACATTGTAAATTCTTTCCCTGGACAATCTTGATTGAAGGAATCTTTCACTGATTAAGGACAGATTCTGTTGAATTTTTTAATCTATTGGGGTCTTAGAAAAAAATCTTCCAAGACTCGGCTGGATCCAACTTGAGGATCTGTAAGGATGTGAACCATCTCTTTTTCAATTGATCTATTTCTTGAGAGAATTTGGAAGCTTGAAATAGGAGGAATTTCACCATAAACTTTTGATGGAAGGGCAATCTTAGATTGGTGAGCAATATAGATTGGCTCAACAGCAACTGTTTGGCGTAATGCCGTGTTACTAAAGATTGTATTTTCTTTGGTTTTCTTTTATGTTCCTGCATAAGGCAATATTGGTTAGGAGCTCTGGGTGGTTTGAGCAATAGCAATAACTTACTTTTAAGACCTGTATATCCAGCCCTTCATGTCTCAAGAATTAACTTATGCAAACTGTGCATGCTGCTGCTTGCGATTATTGACTTGATGGATTCTTTTCCTTTCCTGTCTTGATGGATGGACACTGTTAGATGGACAAGCAATGTGGATTGGTTTGACTGGAGACTGATTATTTTATTAACGGATTCTAGATTGCATCTTCATGTTCACTCTCTTCTTTAATGGTTATATATTCTTGGGGTTATGATGGCTAGCCATATCTATCGAAAAAAAATTATGGCCAGTCATTGATAGTTCATGCATGCTCTTAATTATTCTTTCATCATCTCTTTCCTTCTTTTTTTTTGTTTGATTCCTGGTTGTTAAATCAAGAAGGAGAATCTTTTTTGTAAGTGCCGCCTCTTATTTATTTATCTTATCTTACCTCTCTTTGGTTGTTAAATAAGGTGATGGTTTGATTACTTTTGTGTTTGGTTTCTTCATTATTCACCTTTTTTTTAATAATCAATTTTATTCAGTGTTTCCTGCAATGTGTTTATGGTGCAAGCTAGTCATCATGTCATGGTTGCTTAAAAGGTGGGGTGAAATGGTCTGTTTGGTTAAAGTGAGCAAACAACTTTTCAAGTGACTTGGTTATAGTGGGGTAGTCTGTGAATATGATACCATTCACCTATATTAAGAAGAGAAAAAAAGTTCCAATTGTGGCATGCTATCCATTCAAATAATAAAAGGTCATGTTGACATTTTGCAGTGACTTTTGAAATTCTTGGTGAGAAGACCACAGTGATGTCCCCTGAAGTGCTTGTTAGTGCAGGAATTCCTTGCTGCAGGTGACCTTTTGACCACTGTCACTCTCAGCTTCCAAATGTTGCAGTTTGAACTGAAACTTAGTGGTTTGTGTGGTGGGATGAATACCTATGTTTTTCTTACTAAATTCATTTATCTTCAAATCAGATTGGTGCAAAATGCAGGGGAGTTTGTTGTCACTTTCCCAAGAGCATATCATTCAGGGTTTAGCCATGGTGAGGCATCCTTCACTTGAATATTTTCCTTTTAGGACAAAAGAGAATGATCTAAGGTATGTGCTGTTAGCATACCAGACACAATCTCTGAGTTCATTATAATGAAACAGCACACACACACACACACACACACATATGAAACAGCACATTTATCAAAAAAAAAAAAAAAAAAAAAACAGAAAAGAAAAGAAAAGAAAATAATGAAACGGCATGCTGCTGCAACTGTTAGAATTTATTGTATTGTAGCTTTGTGGACTGTCAAAATTTAGAGGCTTCTTGTTTTATTGCTTCTTTTATTAGTGAAATTCTTGTTATTGTCGAGGAAGAAAGTTATAGGGTTTTACTCTTTTTATTTTATTTTTAAAACTTGGATCCTGTTGGCAAAATGTTAGCACTTCTGCATCTTAGTACACAATAGGCTTTTTGCTAACACCACTGTGTCATTTGACATTCCAACTTGGTACTCGATAACTTATAATTCCAATTTGAAGATAGCCCCTTTAAGCTCCATTTTTTATGCAGTGGAAAAAAAATTCAGCTCCTAT
Source organism: Platanus orientalis (assembly GCA_025762735.1). Classification (NCBI taxonomy): domain Eukaryota; kingdom Viridiplantae; phylum Streptophyta; class Magnoliopsida; order Proteales; family Platanaceae; genus Platanus; species Platanus orientalis. The sequence goes on along the minus strand of JAOXJP010000006.1, from coordinate 1,362,534 downwards.
ATGCTTCATGATGCTTGCCATCTATGCTATCTCTCAGTTTTAAATGTTATTGCTTTTCTAATAATTGTCAATGGAAATGTCACTTTTATTAATTTTTTCGCTAAACCCTGCCTAGTGCTTACCATACTATAAATAATTTTTTTTTAGAGGATGAGATTTTTTTTCCTTTCATTTGATTTTACCATGTAGGATTTAATTGTGGAGAGGCAGCAAATGTCGCGACTCCTGAATGGTTGAGGGTGGCAAAAGAAGCTGCGATTCGCAGGGCTTCAATCAATTATCCTCCCATGGTGTCACATTTTCAGTTGCTTTATGATCTTGCACTAACATTATGTTCAAGGTCTGTTCTCTCACCATTTGGGGACATTCTTTAATCTAGTGCTAGTGATAGAGGTTCCTTTAATTACTTGCTTGCAGACTTTCCCTGTTCATTATGCTTTCAAACCTAATCCAATTCATATTCAATAGTAGTGGAAATGGCAGCCCATAACTGCAAATACCCAGTTTAGTTTATGTGTAGGAAAAGGGTTGATTTTCATAATATTTTTATAAGTTTATCACATTGTATTAATTAAGCTGGGGATACAAATTAAGTTGAATACAATCTTTTTGTTGTCTTAATCTACATATGATCTTGTTATCTTTCTGCAGGATACCTGTTAGCATTGGTAGTGAACCACGAAGCTCTAGACTAAAAGATAAGAAGAGGGGTGAAGGAGAAATAATGGTCAAAGAGCATTTTGTGCAGAGTGTGATAGAAAATAATGACCTGCTTCACGTTCTTCTTGAAAAAGGATCTTCTTGTGTACTTATTCCGCAAAATTCTTCAGACATTTCTTTATGTTCAAATTTACGTGTTGGATCCCAAATAAGGTTAAGGCCCAGGTTGTCACTTGGTTTAAGCAGTCATGAGGAAGCACTGGAAGCTTCCAAAATGTTACCGTCTGATGATATCATGTTAGACAGGAATGCACGTCTGAAGCATTTGAGTGGTTTCTGTTCAATGAAAGGAAAATCTGCATTTTTGTGTGATCAAACCAGATTTCCGTCATTATCTGGAAATGCTGCTCTGTGCACTTCCACTTCAGAGATGCATAACACTGACACTGAAACAGAAAGTACCTCTCGCGGTCATGTGTTAGATCAGAAACTGTTTTCTTGCGTCACATGCGGAATATTAAGCTTTGCATGTGTAGCTGTTATTCAACCCAGAGAAGCAGCTGCTCAATACCTCATGTCAGCTGATTGCAGCTTCTTTAATGATTGGGTTGTTGGTTCGGGATTAGCTAGTGAGAAATGTACTGTTTCTAATGTGGATGCAAATACGTCTGCACAGAATTCTTGTTCAGGTACAATCCTTTGATACTTATATTTCATATTTTTTGGGGATGGAATTTTTGCATGTTCTTTCAAATGATAAATTTGTCCACTCAGCCATATTCTGGGATGCGACCATACCTATGGTACACCAGCTTATCAGCCTTGAATGTCCCATTGATGTTTGTTAGGACACTTGTTGGGTGGGCTAGTGAATATTACTCTATTTAAAGATTCTAGATATTCTCTTGCAAGCTAGATCTTGGATGGCTGGGAAAAATTAGGTGAGCAGTTGGGAAAAAAATACTGCTTTTGTATCTGGGGAAAAACTTTACATCTTGTGGTTATGATTCTTGAACCTGTGCAAGTTTTATGCTATGGTCCATCCCATGGATGCTAAAACAATGTGGTTTCTGGATGAATGATGCACTTGTCACATTCACTGAAAAAAAATTGTATTTATAAAGAAGAAAACAGATGGTGCATTTCTTACATGATCCCATATAAGGCTCCGTTGAATTCTGTGCATAGTCAACTTTTTCACTTTTCTGATTTTTTGGTTGGTAGTGGTCTTTCTCAACTTTTCAATATAATGATATATAAGATTTGACCTTTTCCTTGTTTCTAGCTTTCAGTTCTTAGTTCTTACATCTATTTATAGTTGTACTTATAATGGACTGCAATATTGCTGATTGGTTGGACTTATGAACTGATTGTGTATGCCTGTGATGTTAGCATATCACTAAAACATTCTGATAATTGCTCATTGATTTTATTTCATTAGCTGGAATATATACTGAAATAAGCTCATGTAGTGTATGCACTTACTGGATGAGGGGTTGGCTTTTGTGTGGTTTGTATTAGTTCCTTGAACACAGCAACTACCATGTGTAAACTACACATTTGTTTCCCTTAAATGTTCTGCTTTAGAATGTATATCATCACTAATTTGCCAACATTTGGTTTATCAGTGATCTCTCGAGTTGTTGCTACTTCATCATAAACATTCTCCTGCTGTTCTTAAAATTTTATGATTCTTGAATCACTGATTTTAGTTTTCATGACATGGGTGGAAGGTTATCAATTGTAATCTTATCATTGGTAACAAAGAGAAAATTTTATTGAATAATTATGGAGGGAGAAGAAATATACAAAAAACTCATCAGCCTCACAAGAGGGAATGGAAAAGAAGCATCCCAAAAACAAATGAGAATAGAACATCACATTGGCAGAGATTGGAATTGGTTGGGTTGGGCTAGGATTAGGTGCAAATGAATTTCGTACAAACAACGGCACCAGGGGGCTGACGCATCAGCACCTAAAAGTGATGTACACTTTCTGGGGGTGTGCTTATCACTTTTCGGTGCTGATGTGTCTGCACCCTGGTGCTGTTTGCACCATTTGCACAAAATTCATTTGCACCCAATGTTTTCCAGGTTGGGTTAGGTACTGGTTGGGGTCACTCTGACCCCGACCCTGACCTTATTGAGCCTAACCCCATTACCCCAACTCTATTCCAGTCCGCCGGTGTTTCACCAAAATAGCTATAGAACATAGAAAAAGAACCAAGGAGGGAGGGAGGCAGGGAAGGAGAGGGAGGGAGGGATTGCAGTGGTTTTGTAATGGGAATAATAAGGGTATGTATAACATGTAAAAGTTATGCTTACAGTGGTGCATGGACTAGATAAACAAAACTGACATGGATTGATGGTCTGATTGCTGTGTGGTTTGATTTCCTTGTTTGGTGTGTGAGAGAAAGAACTTGAAACAATGGGACGATTGGGGCAAAGATGCATGGACTAGATAAACAAAACTGACATGGATTGATGGTCTGATTCCTGCGTGGTTTGATTTCCTTGTCGATATGTGGGAGAAATAACATGAAACAATGGGGCAATTCGGGATGGAGAACAGTGAGACAATTGGGGATGTACCATGTGGGGGAGAAGACATTGTATAGATTTCGTTCATGGCAGTGGTGAGGCCACCAAAATGGTGAATGTTCGAGTTCCAATGGTACTATTTGGTAGTGTTGATGGAGAACATGCTACTTTATGCAGGGGAAGGACATTGGAGAATAACAGGCTTTCTAGTTTTGCTTTATGTACTTGCTTTTGTGAGTTCTAATCTTCCAAATGAGAGTTCCCTTAAGTTTTCTTTCTTTCAATTCTTAGGAATATTCTAGGGTTTTGAATGAATCTTACCTAGCCGGAGAAGTGGGAGCAATGAAGATCAATGGGCTCTCATCTGTATCATTGTCCATCTATACTGTAGATGAAAGAGGGAGGATAGAATGGGATGTGAAGTTTGGGAGGAGTGATATGAGAGAGGGAGTGGAGGAGGCATGAGGTTTTGAATAGAGGTGTTGTTCTTTCGGTTTTTATTGTGAAGACTTGAGAATCCTAAGTTTTAGTGGATTTAAATTTTCTGTCCTTTTGAATTCCCAGTATAATAACTTGTCAGATTAGGGTTGTTATAACCCAAACCTGACTTGGTTTGGCTTCCACCAAATGATATCTGCTCCAATAGTGAAATTCCAGTCCCAACCATCTTAGAGAGGGGGGGGGGGGTGAATAGGATGTTTCAGTTTTGATTGTCCTTTCTAAATTTTTATTTTTCACTAACTAAAATTCAATTTTAATATGTTCATACAACAAGAACAATTTTTCTTTTTTCTTTTGAATAATTGTCCTAACACCTAATCAGACTTAAGTTACTCACATCCAATGCAGGAATTTAAAGTGCTGTGAAATAAGACTGCACAGGAAAATTAATCACAAACAGGAACACATACGACACCCTTTTTAAAGTGGTTTGGCAATAGTGCCACTTCAGAAAGCTCCTCACAGAGCCGATTAATTTTAATAATAAAAACAGCAGATTACAAGGGAAATATTAATCATAAAAACCTTACACTACAACCAGTTTGATGACTCCGACAAACTGAGTGTCAACCCCTAGTGTCTCCGGCGAGGGTTAAAGAATGCCTCCGATGACTTTGACGAAGGCACAAAATTTGCTAGGTATTTAGATAGTCAAAGAATTGACTTTCATACATATGAATGCCTCTTGAGAGTTATATGTTCCAGTTCAGATCAGTCCAAACGAAGAGATAGATCTCGTCTCTTGATTATACTTCTTAATAAGCGGATTTTTAGTTACAACATTTCAGTCAATTAAATAAATATTTTATCTGTTTTAATTAGAGTGCATGCACATGAATAATATTATATAATGGATAAAATAAATTCAGAAAACTAAGGAGTTAAATACCTAGAGAAATGGTCAACTCTTAGAGCTTTCTTTGCTGATTTGTAGGTCAGATCCTAACCACGTTTTTCCACTTCTAACAATCTATGAGAAACATGTTTAATAGCCCCTTGGATGCAATTCAACGATTTTTTGAGAATCAAGCTCGATAATGGTTCTTAGACAACTGTTTTCTCTTTAGCTTTCAATGATTTTCAAGTGAGTTTTTTCTAACTTTTTTCTCCGCTTTATGGTCCTTAAATAGGCCCATAAACATTAGGGTTTCAACCCTATAACGGTCTCAAGATCCCCAATTAATTGCAAAGATCGCGAGGTTTAAAATTTAAAAAAAATTCTATTTCTACCGTTGGGGACCGGTCACACTTTTATTAGGGCTGGTCCTATGTGACCGGTCATGCCTAAATCATGACTGATCCTACGTGACCGATCATGATAGAAACGTGACTAGTCCTAAATCCATGCCCGATCCTAAATAAATTGGGATCGGTCCCAAAATCCAATTTTTACATTTCTCTACTTTTTCTACCTCATTTTGACTCGGGTCTTCCAGATTAGTTGCAGGGCTACTTCTATGGTTTTGTGGGTGGGCTCTAAGTCCACCAACCTAGGCTTGGCCAGTCACATCCACATTTTACCTTTTTCAGTCAATTGTCTGTGCCGGCTTCCCTTCACCTGTTCAGGAGATGATGTAAGACTTGGAGACTTGATCTTGAGCATTTGAAGCTTCTTTCTCGTCCAACAGCTGTTCATACACACTCATAACCCCACATTCTCTGCCATGGAATTAACAATTCTCAACATTCTCCCCCTTTGTCAATTCTTTAGCAAAACCCACATCACTCACTTACATTTTAACAAAAAATTACAGATAAACTTTCATCATTCACAACTCTCAGCCCCATATAGAAAAAAAAAACTCTCCCTCAAGGTGTGGTTGTGAAGAAGATATCCCCGTCAATGTAGTGCCTGTTTCTTGGAAAAACACTTACCTTCCTCAAGCATGATTTGTCACTTATATAACTTGTGAGTGTGTGTGGTATGTGTCTCCCCCTTTTTGACATGGAATGACAGAGTTGTAAATATGAAGTAATCACTAAAAACAACACAGAGGTAAGCCAAACAAAAGTCATATTTCATATATTATATGTAAAGATAAGTACAAGGAAATATGAGTTTAGAGTCAAGACAAAATGGGTCCATAACCTAACAACAGTAGACAACAGTAAAAACTAGAACATAAAAAACATGGAATCACTCATCATTCTCTTCATTCTCATCATCCTCGACATCATCCTCACTTTCTTCTGACTCTGAGTTGAGATAAATACGACAAATCTTCTCACTAGGTCCAATCTCCACATTCAGTTCATCGGTTATTTTCTCTTGGCATTTCTCATATGATTAAGCTTTGAGACCAAGAGTTTCTGATTGCTGACTGCTCGCATGCATTTCTTTTTGACATACGTCTCTAGATCCTTGAAACTGGTCTCGATGCCTTGAAGCTTCTTGAGCACAAGCTTCTGAAATGCATTAGTAGGCACGTATAAGGGATCAGAGGATGGTGCAGGAGTACTGTTGAAAGTGCCCTTAGACTTCGTTCGATTGTGGGCTTTTGTGAGTTTCTGCTTCTTAGTCCTAGCGTTGATGTTGCCGGGTTGTGTCAGGAGTGTAGATCGTAACTTAACCCCATTCTTTGGCGGTAGTTTTGTGATGAGAATTGGGAAGTATAGGCTAGTTCATGGGTCCTGAGATTTGGATGCCTTGATCACCTTGACACACAGAATGACACCCTGATCCATCGGCTTATTTAGAAACATGTTGCGAACCACATAGGCCATCTTGGGATTCATGTTGGCTTGACGTGTTGTGGGCAACAGGTTGTATGAGAAGATCCGGTTTAGAAGTTGGGCAGCATAGGAAGTCTCCGAAGAGTGAGGACATAGAGTAGGCCCCCAATCTTTGCAGAGATGGCCCCCTTTTCTTTCGGGGAGAGTGAGGACATAGGGTAGGCAGCATAGCCCATACGAACCTGTGAAACCCTTAATTCGATAGACAAAATGCCGTGGTTCACCACAATGGGTGTGCCGTAGACCATGGAGGTGAAGTTGCCGTTTGTATTGTTCTTCACATTGAGGTTAGCATAGAACATGCGTACCTCTGCCTTGTGATAGGTGCCCTTCATTTTGAACAACGGAGACCAACCATATGATGTATGATTTGGTTCAATGCCAACCATCTCGAAGGGTTTCAACTTGACAAATTGTTCGTAGATTAGTGGTTTCTTGGAGAAGATGGAGTTGAAGTTGTTCATGCACCTGACATCCCACAAATTTTCAGGTAGAAGAGGGACTTCTTCCATTGGTTGCCCTATATTCGAAGTTGCCTCTTCGTTTGAGTGTCCTAGAAAGGTTTTCTTGTGCTTGTATGTGCTGGAGATGGGAGGTTTTTGTTGTTCGGAGTGTTCGCCCACGGATTTCCATTTGTTTGCCATGGAGATCCGATGAGAAATGGGGGAGTATGGACTATGGACAGTTGCAAAAGAGAGGTCTCAGATGGTCTTTTAGGGAAGAAGAGGGAAACAAATGTGGAATGCAGAGATTTGAACAATTCGTGAGCAAAATTACAATTTTGCCATTGGTGACCAGTCATATAGAAAAAAGACCGGTCCTGCCTATGTTACGAATTTTATGGATTCTGCCATCCATGACTAGTCATGGATGAAATCGTGATCGGTCCTGATTTTAGGGTTTTGAAAACTTATGATTTTGCCATTGGGGATCGATCCTAATGGAGGTGTGACTGGTCCTGATTTCCAAACAATTGAATTTTCTTCATTTTTGTGCCTTTGTCATTTTTGGATGTCCCAAATGGTTTTTCATGGTTAGGGATGGTCATCCAAAGAAATTTTTTAGGCAAATTGGCACATCTTGATCGCACTCTGTAGGTATTGGAATCTTTTCTTATCAAACGGTTTTGTGAAGATATCAACTAAATGACTCTCAGTTTGAATGTATTTTAGGGCCACGGTTTTGTCCTCAACTAGTTCTCTGATAAAGTGATGACGAATATCTATATATTTTCTTCTTTAGTGTTGAACATGATTCTTAGATATGTCAATTGCGCTTATGTTATCTACAAAGAGATTCATGGTGTCTTATTGATGATCGTAGTCCTTTAGCATTTGTTTCATCCAAAGAAGTTGAGTACAACCGCTTCCAGCTGCAATGTATTCAACTTTAGTAGTTGACAGAGAGATGGATGTTTGCTTCTTGCTATGCCAAGAAACCAAGCAGTTTCCGACATAGAAGCACCTGCTACTAGTGTTTTTTCGGTCCTCCAAATTTTCGGCCCGATCAGAGTCAGAATATCTTGCTATGACTGGGTTAGTATCAAATGGGTACGACAACCCAAAGTTGAGAGTCCCATTTACATACTTAATTATTCTCTTTACAACAGTAAGATGAGGTTCTTTGGGTCCGGCTTAATATCTTGCACATGCTCCAACACTAAAAGCTATATTTGGTCTACTTGCTGTCAAGTATAGTAGACTTCTTATTATGCTCTTGTAGAGTTTAGTGTCAACATCTGCTCTAGTTAGGTCTGCTATGATTTTATTACTAGTGGTTATAGGAGTCTTGGTAGATTTGGACTTAAGAAGTCCAAACTTTGACACCAAGTCTTTAGCAAATTTGGACTGGTTTATAAATATGCCATTCTTTGTTTGTCTGACTTGTAGACCAAGGAAGAGTTTAAGTTCACCTTCCATACTCATTTCAAATTCAGAGTTCATTATCTAAGCAAACCTGTGAGACAACTCTTCACTAATTGACCCGAAAATGATGTCATCGACGTAAATCTGTATCACAAGTATGTGGGCATCATTTTTCTTAATTAAGAGTCTTATCAACACTCCTCCTATCAAAGTGATGGTCTAAAATGAACTTTGTGAGTCATTCATACCGGGCTCTTAGAGCTTGTTTCAGTCCATATAAGGCTTTCTTTAGCTTGAATACATGGTCAGGTAAGTATGGATCAACAAACCCTTCGGGTTGTTCTACATGTACTTCTTGCTGCCAATAGTTTAGGAAGACACTTTTGACATCCATTTGATATAGCTTAATCTTTAGATAGCATGCAATTGAGAACAACATCCTTATGGATTCAAGTCGTGTTACAGGAGCAAAAGTCTCATTGAAGTCAATTCCCTTAACTTGAGCATATCCTTTGGCAACTAGTCTAGCTTTGTTTCTCACAACTATACCATATTCATCCTTTTTGTTCTTAAAGATCCGTTTGGTTCTAATGATATTTTTATTTTGCGGTTTTTACGTAAGAACCCAAACATCATTTCTTTTAAATTGGTTCAACTCCTCTTGCATGACCATTATCCAATCTAGATCATCAAGCGCCTCTCTAACATTTCTAGGTTCTACTTTGAAGGTAAAACACATATAGCTGATCAGGTTTTCGAATTGCCTTCGTGTTTTAACTCCATCTTGAGGATTGCCTATGATATCTTTAAGTGAGTGACCCTT
>JAOXJP010000006.1:1340473-1353312 GCA_025762735.1 Platanus orientalis | reverse complement strand
CTCTCTTTTCTTTAAGTTAAAGTGTTCTTTGATTCCAAGATTAGTGTTCTTGTTAAATTTTCTGGTTTCTTGAATTTTAAGGTCCTACATTTTGAAAGTTTATATAATTTTATATAACTAGGCTTGTCGGAATTACTTGAAATTTTGTATATATACTCCTCATATACGTTAGAATCACCCTGTAAAATTCATATATATTTTTTCTGACGTATGAACAGGGGTATTTTGGTAACTTCATGTTTTTTCCAAGAAATTACAAATTTGCCTTTTTAGATTTCTTCTATTTTCTCTGTCTTTTCTTGTTTCAATTCTTTTAACCGCTCTAATCAAATTTATTTTTCTATTTCCTTTAAATCTTGATTACTTAAGTGTGCTTTAGACTCAATTCGTGGTTCTTTTAACTTTATTCTTACTTTCGCTACATCCCTTTGAGTATTATTGAGATTCTTAGCTATCATTTTACATCAACTTTGGTATCCTCTTCATTCTACTACATCAATTTTTGAATCAGAGCTAGGTTACTACTAATCCTTATCTAGTGACCCTGAAAATTTTGGAAAACTTAAAATTTTGAAAGGATTTAACCTTGATCTTTTTGAAAGGGGAAAAACCTTAAAATCTTGGAAAAGGGTTCTATTTTCTTGGGAAGTTTGAACCTTGAAATATTTGGAAAGGACCCTGAATTTTGAAATTTATGGAATCCCTGAAAAGATGAGATGGTTCTTCTAGTGAACACCGAGTTTGTCTTCTCTTCTGGGAAGAGAACTGAAATAGTGATTAGTAGCTGGGTTGATTAGAATTTAGAACCTTATTTCTATATCTTTTGTTGAAGAGCTCCTGCAAGATCTGAAAAAGCAAAGATATTGTGAATATGTTAAGGACCGTGCTGTTGATATTCAATTCCATCATAGAAGAGACTACTTTGACGGTGCTGAATGCCTAGTGTGTGATTTCCCCTTAACTGACAAGACGGTGATTTTAGGCAGACGATAGATTTAGGAGAGAAACGTTACTTTTAATAAAGAGACCCAAGTGTTGCGATTGTATAACCATGATGTATGGTATTGTCTTTAACTCAAGCTTACTAATAAGGTGTCATTAGTGGTAATTGGAAGTGTTTAGAATTCTATGGATAAAAAGACTGAAAAGAGTGCCGATCCAGTTAATGAACAACCTAAAATAGAATCTAGTGAAAACCTAAAGCTGTCTAACTACTGGTAGTGTGGAGAGTGAGGATCTTGATGCAAGAAATGTTGAGCAAACTCGTGTTGATGTCTTGAGTGAGACAGATGAGGCTTTGGTGGTTGTTGACACATGTACCATTGCTGCCCCAGTTCATGACCAGCCAGCTGACGCGAAACACGTTACAAACAATGTCGAGATTCAGACAATTCTGATAGTTATACCAGCCCATGAAGATGATTTTTACTATGAGATCTTTCCACTACCAATTGATTGCGAGAAGACCAAGGTTCAAAATGTTGGTGTCGGTGGAAAAATCGGTCAGGCCAAAATAAGACATTTATCGGAAATGTCAAAAAGAAATATTGTAAAAATTGTGAAAACTTAAGAAACATATTCTGATATAACTACATATGCACAAGGAAACAAATAGATTCATTAGAAATGATAGCTTATTTTAGTACACTTGTATTCTAATATTCTTTAAAAATACACATGCATACATAATGATTAACAAAAATATTATAATCTAACCGTATAAACATATGTGAACAAGTATATTCTCTTCCTTTTCTTCTTTCTTATCTTCAACTTCTTCTCCCTCTTTTTACTTTCTTTGAAATTTATCGTTTTTCGTATAATTTTTTATCATTACAACACAACGTCGATATTAGGCAATAATACATTGTGAAAGGGGTGTATTCGCTCAACACACCGACATTATACATCATGTTGACCAAACAATGAATTTTTATAATATACTTAATATTTCATGTCGGTATAGGAATATGTCGTGTTGGTCCTGGTAGACATAGACATATGTCGGAAAATATTTAAGATATTTCGAGATATTTGATACTATAGAAAAGACATGCCGATGGTTATATATTTCAACTTCCCATGGTTGCCGATTCTTCTTCTCTATAAAACTTGAGGACAAGTTAAAAAAAAAAGAAGAGTATTTTGATGCCAACATCTAAGCTAAAGTGGGGCTCATGTGACATGTGGGTGGGACCCACACGTGTGATCCTTGTGGTAGCCAAGTGGGGGATATATGAAGCATCTTGGAGCTGATTTAATTAGTCTTTTATTAGATTTTATGTTAGGATTATCTTTAGCCTTATCTTTTATTTATGTGTTGAGTTTATTCTAGTCTATGTAATTAGGAATCTTTAAATCAAAGTTGTAATCCCCTTTTTTTCTCTTTAGGCTATATTTTGGAGGGTCAAAACTCACCCATTTGGGCTGATTTTGGTGTTGTTTGAAAGGTTATTCAATTACCTTTCCAACGAGACCATAATCTTGAGAATGCGATGCGATATGGGAAAGTTATGGCCAAAATACTGGCAGAGTATCACTTTATTACGGGATTTAGTTATTTTAGAGAGTTTTATTTTTTTAGGAAGTTTAGTTAAGTGGGATTTGGAAAGATTGTCATGTAATGTCTGTATATATATATCACCCATAATTTTATGAATGAAATTGATGAATAAAGAATTTTCTTGCTCTCTAGCTCTTGCTAGTGTGTTCTTCCTTTGTGAAGTTTAAAAACCAGGAGTGGTTTTCCCCAAAGGTGGATTTCTTGGGTTTATTCAAACCTGGTGGAGGCCAAGATCCCCTGTTTTGGGTTTGGAAACGCTTCAAATCAGGTTTTCATCTTTTCTTATTTTATCTTTTATTTAACTTAAAATGTGTTCTTGCTTCCACTATTTTACTTGGCTTTTATTTGAGATTCTTGGCTATCATTCTATATCAACTTTGGTATCATCTCCATTGTGTTGCATAACCTACACAACTATATTGGGGTGGATTAGGGTGAGGCACCCATCTAACCCACCCCATTGCCATCCCCCTATACACAAGTAATAAAGATACAAAATACGAGACAACCTTGAGAATACCACTCGTAGCTCTACCATTTGTGTCATCCTTTGCAGACTTTGGCATCCAATGGAAAAAGGTGTTCAATTTGGAAGCCAAGGCTGGAGCCATCTTCCAGGGGAGATTAGTTGGAGCATTATTTGAGTATAAAACACGAAAACAGGAGAGTCTTATCGAGTCAGTTTACATTTCTTTATTTGGGTGGAATTCTAATAAGAAAGGTTTTGATGAGGACTCTTGCTATGGGGTTTGGATGAAAGTAATTGATGTAAGGGGATTTTATTTGTTTCGTTTTGTCGTGTAGGGCTTTAGTGCCTCATTTTCGTTCACCTACCCAATGAATTTGTTATCTTCTTCCTTTTGTTTTCAATGAATTTTTTCATAACATTAAAAAAAAAAAGGGACAATAGGCTCTATAATGGGTTTTAGGAAATTTTCTGGCTTTGGTTGTTAACCGATGGATGCAAAACAGGGAGAAATATGGTTTTAGATGAAGAGAAACACAGGGAAAGGTATGAAAAGTGATCGGCTACTGTGGGGGCTTGCAAGGAATGTGGGTTGATGCAAATGTGGGTTATGGATGGGTTCTTATGGACTGTGGATGATATGGGAGTAAGCAAAAAACCAGAAAAAAGAAAAGGGGAAGAAGAAGAATATAGATATGTCTTACCTTGGAAGAAATCACCAACCCAAGGCCTTGTTTAGGCAAACAAGGAAGAGAAGCAACCAGCTGGCTGTGGAAAGAAAGGCATTTGAGGAAAATCCAATCCACACCAAACAGGCTCAAGTAATAGCTCCAAAGAGATCTAGTAACCTGGCAATGGAGGAACAAGTGGTTGGCATTTTTCTTTTAATTCTTGTGCATCACATGCCAATCTGCAAGTTTTGACCGCTCTTCTTCAAGTTATCAACAGTTAGACTATCCAAGGAAACTACCTAATGGAAAGTTTCCACCATTGGGGGAACCAAATTACGCCTTTCGGTGATGGCTCCACTTTACCTCATGTTACTGAATCATAGAATGATTTGATGGAATCATGGAAACCTTTTGAATCTACCTCCCAAGTTTGTGCACTGAGGCTCGAGGTCCAGGCGGGATGGGATATGAGAGAGGTACAGGGTCCTCATGGGGTGAACTTGTGGAAAGGGAAAATGTAGCATCTGCAGGTGTTTAAAGGTGGAGTCATAATCAGAGTGGGAAGGGTTACAAGGTGTGCTTTTGGGAGGATATATGGTGCAGCTATGGCCTCTTGAAGGAGGCATATCTAGAGATTTACTTGATGGCAGCTGACCCAATGGCAACAGTAGCAGACTATATGATCCAGTCACAGAGTAGTGTGGCAGCTCCTCATGAGGAGAACAACAGTTGATTGGGAGGTCTCTGCACTCACAAACTTGTCGGAGAGGTTGGAGGCTAGTTAAATCTTGAGGAACCATGAAGACATTAGAATATGGAAGTTGAAGTGGTTCACAGTTAAATCAGGTTATAAGCTTATTGAGCCTACCCAGTCAACGAGTATCTCGTGGAAAGATACTTGGTTCAAACCAATCCCCTCAAAGGTACAGTTCTTTCTCTGGACAGCGGTATTGGAGAAGATATTGAGCATGGATAACTTGTGGAAAAAAAGGTTTTCATCTTACAAGTGTTTGGCTCCTATGTCATATAAGTCTATCTCGCACTTGTTATGTCACTGTTCTTATGCATGGGAGGTGTTTTTTGGGAATAAAGGAGTTCGAAATGTTTTGGGTATCCTCCCCGCAGACTTGGTGAACTCCTTTACTGATTGAGGATGAGACAGCCCTTAGTGCCAAAGGAAAGAGGATATGGAGACTGGTGCCGGCAACTATATGTTAGTCTATACTGATGGAAGATGACAGCACTTGGTGCCAGAGGGAAGAATATATGGAGAATGCTGACGGCTATATGTTGGTCTCTGTGGTTGTAACGCTACAATCGGGCTTTCAGATATTATTCTGAACCTTCCTACAGGGTGTATAAGAGAGCCAAGGAAAAGGTGATTCAATGGAGCTATATGGTGTGAAGGGTGTGAGGATGTGGGAAATGGGGCCCTTTAAAGGGAATAGAAAGATGTAATTGGATTAGAGAGGTAAATTGGTTGTGGGGTTTGGATCCTTCTCTCTTGTATAGCTCCTTTTGTATACTTCTGTTTTTTGGGAATTTCTTGTCCCATTTTTACTCTATTTCTTATTAAAAAATAAAATAAATTTGTGCATTGGAACTATCCAAAGAAAGCAACACCTCATTATGACGCTCAAGGACCATGCACTCACCAAGTCTCTCTCAAGAAGGAAGCTTCTAAACACTGGGTGCCATACAATTTCTTAAATGTGCATTTTCCTGGAAATTTTTTTATGCTCACTAATCTGTATTGGCAAAAATGTCATGAAGTTTCCAAGCCATTTTTTTCATGAGAAAAAAAGATGTTCATTAAGGGGACAAGAAATCCTGACAAATAAGGCAGAAATTACAAGAGTACGCAAAAAATTTCCCAATCTTGCACCATTTACCCTACCAAAATTGAATTCTTCAAAATATCTTGTCAGAACACACTTCTAATTCCAAAATTGAATTCTAGTATGTTACAACATTGTAGATGCTGTTTCTGTAAGCTATTAGCTTAACTGGTTGCATGTGTTTATAATGCAGATTGGTTGTTGACTTATTTGAATGTTGATAGAATCCAAAATATTGGATGAGACAGATTGAATGTTTTGAAGCATTTATGATATTTGCAAAAAATGTTACTCTATAAGCTACTTATTACATCTCTGGCTTCAGCTTGGACTATTGAACTAAATGCATCCATTTATACACTAGTTTGGGTGCTGCATGCACATTTAGGGATCAATGCATTTGTTCAAGCAGCTGAACTGTACCTGCAACCAGGATGCTTACTGTCTTCTGTCATGAAATAGTTGCTATTATCCTAACTCTATCTAAGATGTTTTGCGATTATATTGTAGTGTGGATATTAATTTTGAACGTACTTATTTTTACTCAGGATGGAATGAGAGGAATGTTCAGGATGGTCTGTATGATGTCCCAGTCCAATCTGGTGATTATCAAATTGAAGTCGTAGATAGAAGGGTTGAAGTGGTTTCAGATACTGAAACCCAGAAAGGAGTTTCCTCACTTGATCTATTGGCTTTTGCTTATGGAAATTCATCAGACTCAGAGGAAGATCAAGTTGAACCAGAGCTGTCTTTTTGCACTGATGAAAATGATTTGAGAGACCGTTCATTGCAATGTAATGAAGAACAGCCTAGGTCTGCGTGTGGAATTCTCTCATCTTCTGGATTGCCTTTACTTGAGCCAAACCATCATGGCAGGTCTCATCCTTTGTCAGGACTAGATTTTGGGAATGAAGTTTCTGTCCAAATATGTGCTTCTGACAGGATGCCTGGAAATAGAAATCAGCAAACTTTTGATTCCTCCCTAGAAAGTGACACCGATAATTTACCATCCATGGGTTCAAAAAGTTCAGAGGGGACACATGAAGACCCAATGGTGATATCTGGGAGGGTGGTAACTAGATCTCCTGAAGTTCATCATTATGATATGAAGACCGAGAGGTCAGAATGTGGTCCTACGTATTACTCTATGCCTCCTAATTCCCCACGTTTCATTGCAAATTGTTCTTCAGCTGCCCATTTTGCTGAAACAACAAAGCTTAGCAACACTGAGAAATCAGTAAAGAACGAGAGCATATCACTTTTGCAGAGATCTGATGATGATTCATCTAGAAAGCATATATTCTGTCTTGAACATGCTGTTGATGCAGAAAAGCAACTCCATCCAATAGGAGGAGTGCATATGTTGCTTCTATGTCATCCAGGTGAGTTTTGGTATGATTTATGCACAAACAAATATTTGTAGTTAATTAAAATTTGAGGGCAATCTTCTGTATATATCGGTCTCGGCCCCCCTTTTTAACTTAGTGGGACCATAAATTGTGTTGTATTTTATGTTGTTTTTATTTTTCTTCAATAAAGTATTTATTTATCAAAAAAATATATATATATATATGAACTGTTTGATTGCTCGAGATCAAACTTGTTTACTTTCCTCCCCCCCTCCCCCCACCCCCTTTTGTGAGTGTATACCATATAGTATCATCTGTTTTGACAAACGATGAAATATGGTGATTTAATATGCAGAAAATATCCAAAAGATTTATAATCTGACATGGTTTAAGGGATTCATAGCATTGTAATAATGAAAATAGTTTCATTTGAGTGAGGTGATACTTAAGATTGTTTTTGTCCACCATATTGAATCAACACAAGGGTGCTTATGGTATATTAGCTCCTGCTATGCAAGATAGGGTGTCATTTCCAACATATAATGTAGCATATCTGTCATAAATAGCGTGAGTCACAAATTTTCCTGTCTATAACAGAATCACTTGCTGATTAACTGATGGATGCATGGGGTAGTGGATCAGTTTTGCAGTAGACTGGATCCACATCTTGTCACACTCACCATCTAATCATAAAATGGATTGTCACTCTGACTCAGAAATATTTCTTGTTAGAAGCTCACGAGAAAGCTTTCCTAAAGAAATTAGTTAGGCATGAATGGGTAAGCCTATTATTGCTGCATGATAATGATCACCTTATCTCTTACTGAAAATGAATGCTTACAGAAAGTTGAATGATTTGTCTCCATACTTCTCACATTCTTAATATTCTTTATAGCCATCTTAGCTACGTTCATTTGAAACTTGAACGAATAGTTTATTATTTCTTGTGACAACACTCGCAGAATATCCCAAAGTTGAAGCAGAAGCAAAATCTTTGGCAGAAGAGTTGGGAATCGATTATCTGTGGAAGGACATTCCTGTTAGGGAGGCCACCAAAGAGGATCAACAGAG
Source organism: Platanus orientalis (assembly GCA_025762735.1). NCBI lineage: Eukaryota > Viridiplantae > Streptophyta > Magnoliopsida > Proteales > Platanaceae > Platanus > Platanus orientalis. Next base: position 1,345,354 of record JAOXJP010000006.1, on the reverse strand, counting down.
GATCCAATCAGCTCTGGATGATGAGGAAGCCATACCTGGTAATGGAGACTGGGCTGTAAAGCTTGGAATTAATCTCTATTACAGCGCCAACCTCAGCCGTTCTCCTCTATATAGCAAGCAGATGCCCTACAATTCAGTTATATACAAGGCATTTGGCAGGAGCTCTCCTGCCAACTCCCCTGTGAAGCCTAAGGTTTCTGGGAAGAGGTCTGGTAAGCAGAAGAAGATTGTTGTAGCGGGCAAATGGTGTGGGAAAGTCTGGATGTCAAACCAGGTTCATCCATATCTAGCCCAAAGAGACCCTGAGGAACAAGAACATGCAGGAAGCATCCATGCACAAGCTACAGCAGAAGAGAAGCACGAGAGGAAACTAGACATTAGTCACACTGACGAACTGGTGCTTCCCAAAAGGAATTCCTCATTGGGACTATCCACCACTGTTGCTAGAAAGCCTGGGCGGAAGAGGAAAAAGACATTTGAGAAGGGGGCAATCAAGAAACCCAAATGTCCCCTAACTGACAATCCCGCTAAAGGTGCAGAAGATTCATCTGAGAATAGTTCTCCCCCTCCACAAAGTGGGCGGATTCTCAGAAGCAGACCAATGAAACATGAGAGAACCAGGCTTCGTAATGGTCTTGAGAAGGATACCGAGCAGGTCAGTTCATATGCGAAGGATGAGATCGTAGGTGGACCTAGCAAGTGCCTTAGAAAAAGACCATTAAAGCCTCTAGAAGTCAAAGTTAAAGCTGGGTGTGAAAAGCAAACCAGGAAGAGAAAAGCGAAGAAAGCTCTGGCTAGCAATAATGACATAGTAGCAAAAGATGAGGAAGCAGAGTACCAGTGTGATATGGACGGGTGCACCATGGGTTTCAGCTCGAAGCAAGATCTAATGTTGCACAAGCGAAACATCTGTTCAGTTAAGGGGTGTGGGAAGAAATTCTTTTCCCACAAGTACCTGGTGCAGCACAGGCGTGTCCATATGGATGACCGCCCCCTGAAGTGCCCATGGAAGGGTTGCAAGATGACGTTCAAGTGGGCGTGGGCACGGACCGAGCACATTAGGGTGCACACAGGTGCCAGGCCTTACGTGTGCCGTGAGGCCGGTTGTGGCCAGACATTCCGGTTCGTATCAGATTTCAGCCGGCACAAGCGGAAGACAGGTCATTCAGTGAAGAAAGGGAAAGGGTAGTGGAAAGGGGATGGGGACCACTGTAAAATAACATGGCTGATGAAACTGTTGTTCCATTGGTAGAAGTAGAGATGGGTTGGAATTGGGGTTAGGGATTATCTGTAATTTATTTCGCCAAGACATTTTGAATCTGTTTTGTGGGTCTTCATTGGGCCCGTTCATTCACTTAACCAGGGCAATTGCTTGGATCTCTGGAACAGATATCCATCATCTCTAATGAAAACTTCTTGAAAATTGGTCGTTTGGGATCTTCCCTTAAGTACTTCAGCTTCACATTGTGCTAGTGCTAATATTTGATGGTTCAGGGCATTTCAACAGGTGTGGTTGATGTTGGCATATGGGTTCATTAATTGGGTAGTCTGGACTGAAAACCATGTGCAAGTTTGTGTACCAGCCCAAATCTTTTTTATTGCTGTACACTTTTTGTCCCCTTCCAGAGGGGTGGACACTATATAGGCCCCTATGGATGCCTTAATATGATCTTACAAATTTTCTTTTGTGAAGGTATTTGAATTATAATTCAGGTTCGAACCTTATAAAGTTAAGACAAAACATTTGGCCATAACTGCAGGGAAGCTTGGTACAACGCAGGAAACTCATTTGGGAAATTAATTCAATTCTGTTTTTCCAAATAGTGGGTAGTGGTGGGAATGTGTTTTTCGTGTTTAAGAAGCATGGTGAAGTAATTGGAAAAACACTAGGGAAGCAAGTGAAAGTTATTTAGGGAGGCGAGTAGAAACTTTTGGAGAAGTGAATTGAAACATTTAGAGAATCGATTAGGCAGTAATCCTATAAACGAAATTGCATTTTTAGTATTGAATAAAATATTTTCTATGAGATACAGTATTGATTTGTAACCAAAAAAATAATATTGATTTTATTGTTTACATTCTTTTTTTTTTTGTGATAATAAATATATTCAAATCCGATGAATTTTATATAAGGTCATCTATGCTCTAACTCTAAAATGCTTAATCATTTACAATAATATATAAAATCTAAGGTATGGCTTGCCATACCAACAATAAAAGTGGTTTGTATATTGATTTTACTATCATGATTTTTTGGTTCTTGTATAGTTTTTATTACTTTGAGTTTATTCACATTATTTTGTTATAGTTGGACTTGATTGTAACTTGTTACGGCTGGGATTTGGTGTACCCTCCTAAAGTGCCCCCTCCCCTGTATGCACCGGGGGCAGGGGGGGGAACATTAGGGGCATTTTATGAGGGCACACCAAATTTTGAGGGAACTTATTATTATTTACTTTTTTATTAGTAATCAATTATTATAATTATATTTATCAGTTGTAGATTTTTGTATTTACTTTCTATTAATAATCATTTATTCATTCATTATTTTCATTTTATTTCTTTCTTTTTGCCATAAAATTCTCTAATGATTTGAAGATTTAAAGTGTACTTTACTCATTTTTCAATTACTTCCTACTCACTCCTTAAATGTTTCTTAATTGTTTCTTGTTTACCAGTTACCAAGGATTTTTTGGGTATCTTTTCTTGCTTTTCAGTTTTGCAATACTTCTCATTCGCTTTTCGCTTTGGTAACTATGTATCAAACAAAGTAATAGCTTATGTATAGCAGGGGTGGGCATGGACCGGGCGGGTCAGAAAAAAATCTGGTCCAAGCTAGACTTGATAAGGGCCCTAGACCCAAATTTATATATATATATATAATATATATGTATTATATATAATATATTAAGTATTTAAAAATTAACAATATTACATAGCTTAGTTGATAAAAATGTTTTTTTTTTTTTTTACATTAAATATTAGGTTCAAGTCTTAGTGAAATCAATCTTTCTATTACACTAAAGCAAAGGAGGTAATCCCCTCTATGTTTAGTATTCATTTCTTCTTTCATTTTAAAAGGCCATGTAAACCCCATTTTGGTCCTTATTTCAAGTTGTTTAATAAAAAAGTTAGTTTATCTATAATTTTTGAAATCTCATTTCAACTATTCTAACGTAACTCCTTAAAGCTCTCAATATCTCCTAAATTTTTGTTCTATTCTTTGTTTAAAGACACGTATCTTATGTAGCATTTTCTAATTGAAACAATATTAGGTATTTTGTTCATTCTTCAAGGATAGTCACGTTATTTTTTCTATTTCTTTTTAAAATTCAATTTAAATTACCTTATATGTATACACCCTCTTTTCTTCCATACAACATTATCCTTGTCTTCTCTCCATCCCTACCTAGATTACATTATTTCATTGAACAAAAAAAAATTAAAAACTTATTTATTAGTGTAAACCAACATGTATGTACTTCTCTTTCTTTTCTAATTTCATTTTTTACCTTTTTTTCGTACTTTTTTTATTTGGACAACAAATCTTATAATCTTTATAATTCAAACATACTAATATCTTTCTAAATCTCTCTTAGCAAACCGTTTCTCTATTATCTCTCGTTTTTAATAGACTTTAATTGACTAAAAATTTATACAGTAATTTAATTAGTTTTTTCATCTCCTTTTTTTAACAATTGCATTTTATTTATTTTTATTTTATTTACTTTTTTATGTGATGCCCAGGCTTGCACGGGTTCACTTGCTAGTATTTTTTAAAATAAACAACCATTGGAATTTTAATATATAGTTTTCTATGTTTTTTAAAATTAATAAAATTTTGTAATTCAATTAGGTTGCGTTTGGCAGTCACCTATAATGTAATCATTCCATTTGAGTTTCCCAAGGCTTTTGTACCCATAAAGAAATGGTTTGTAATGAACTCATTCATATTTGCACTGATTTGTGCTTAATAACCTCAGTCATTTCATTTTATAAAAAAACCTAAGATGATTCATTACTGATTGTAGTTAACAAATCAGTATAAATTTAAATGAGTTCATTACAAACCATCACCTCATGGCTACAAATGCTTAGAGAAACTCAAATGAAATGAGTACATTACATGTGACTACTAAACAGGGTATTAGTTAAAGCATTAGTTATTACATGATAGGTTTATTGTTCAAACCTATATCTCAACATTAAATTTTTTAAAATTCATGGACCGAATCAAAGCTCGGCCTAAAGCCCAATCAATTACTTAGTACCGGACCCGGGCCTAAGTTTATTAAAAATTTATGGGCCCATACCGCGGCCCGAGCCTGAACTATAATTATAGGGCTAGGCCTTAGCCTACCATGGCCCGGCCCATGCCCACCCCTACTGAAAAGTTATAAGCACGCCCCCAAAAAAGTGTAATTCACTTTTCAATGCTGATGTGTCCTCTCCCTGATCCATGCGCATGGCGTGTGCACATCTTTTGTGCACACGAAATCTAGACTCATTTGTTACATCACCCCAAAATTGCAAGCCGTGCCAGCTTAAAAAGGATTCCTTCTTCACCTCCATTTCTTTGGGGGTCTAGAATGTTTGGTATTGGATCGCCCAAATGGTTTAATTGTGAAACGCATTCTTTGACTTAAACCTTGGTGTTTTGCTGAAATTATTTCGACGATGAGTTGGAGAGGATTGAAATTCTCTTCCTATAATGGCACTTGAACAAGCTCCAACTCCTTTAAGAAATAGCCACCTGTGCAGTTAGACCTCTCTTCGTCATTTGCTTACTCACCAAGCAACGCTATTGTCACGGACTCAGCTTCTCCAAGCTCCAGAGACCGTGCGGCACTCGTGCTACTCCCGCTTGTAGACGAGTCAGCC
>JAOXJP010000006.1:1313670-1323874 GCA_025762735.1 Platanus orientalis | reverse complement strand
CTCTTACTTGAATCTGGCTCGCTTGTGGGGCGGCACATACATCAGTCTTGCATTGTTGTTTGCATCATAAAATCTAGGCATTATTTAGTTTCCATCATTGTCTTCATCATTCATATTCTTTTCCCTTATGGAGATTGCATGTGAAGCCTTGGTGGCTAGTTGCTTTTTGGGTTGGGGAGAAACTTATAAATTGCAGAAATTGTTTTCTGCAGTAACATAAGGTTTTTGTATTGGTTGGTTCAAGCCCATTAGCAGAACTCTTGGGTTCATGGCTAGAATTCAATGGTTTATTCAGATAGAACCACAAGTCATCATCTTAGCCTTATCTCAACTATTTTAAGGGTGGCTACGTGAAGATTTTTTCACCATTCCAGTCAATCTTGAGTCATATGTTTTAGGCATATTTTTGACAAAATTTGGGTCATTCTCGGCCCCTCATTGACAATATGGAATTTAGGCATTTTTTTCTTATATTGATAGATCCTTGTTGGAGAGACTCGTCTCAGAAGAGGTAATCGGATTAACAATTATGGGGATGCAAGGGAATAAAGCGTTGGGTGATAGTTTCACTCTCTTCTTTTCTAGCGTTTTTGGAGTATTATTAAGGAGGATCTGATCAAAGTGTTCGAGGAATTCTATTTTTCGGAAGAATTTTATGATCATTTAAATAATACTTTCATTGTGCTTATTCCTAAGAAGTGATTTGCAAAAGAGCTAAAGGACTTCAAACCAATTAATCTCTTGAATAGTGTGTATAAAATCATTGCAAAAACCCTCACTTTGCGTTTGAAGCTGGTCATGAAAGGTATTATTGCTCAACCCCAATAGGCGTTTATTGAGGGTTGTCAAATCTTGGATAGTGTGTTCATTGCTAATGAGTGTATTGAGGATCGTTGGAGGTTCAGTCGGTGTGGTGTTGTGTAAACTTGATGTGGAGAAGGCCTATGATCATATTAATTGGAATTTTTTGGTTATATCCTTGGTCATTTGGGTTTTGGGGTGAAAAGGAGCGGTTGAATTTTCTTCTTTGTTAGATTGGGCTCCTTTTCGATTATTATGGTGAATAGGTCTCTAGCGGGATTCTTTAGAAGCTCTAGAAGTTTGAGACAGGGTGACCCTTTGTCCCTTTATCTATTCATCATGGTTTTTGATGTGCTCAGTAAAATGATTTTGAAAACAGAAATGAGTTATATTTCGGGTTTTTAGGTGGGTTCCGTGGGTGTCTTTATATCCCCTGCAATTTGTTGATGATATAATGATTTTTTGTGCTACGGATTTGAGACAAATAGACTATTTGTGTTGTACCCTGTGTGCTTTTAAGGTGGTGACGGGTTTGAATAACAAATTGGCGAAGAGTGAAATATAAGGTGTTGGTAATGTTAGGGATTGAGATTCCTTAGCTTGTATTATTGGTTGTAAGATTGGACCATGCCGCCTTCTTATCTTGGGATGCCTTTGGGGGCTTCTTTCAAGTTCTTGGTGATTGGAATCTAGTGACAGAGAGGATTGAAGGTAGATTGGAGTCATGAAAAGCTCCATTGCTTTTGAAAGGTGGTAGGTTAACCCTTATTAAAGTGGTCTTGTGTTCCATTCCCAATTATGTTTTGTTGCTTTTCACAATTCCAGTGTTGGTGGCTTATCATATAGAGAGATTGATTAAGAACTTTTTATGGAATGACTCTCCAAAGCACCATCACTTCCACCTCGTGGATTGGAATGCTGATGGTGGATTAGGTATTAGGAAGATTTGGACTCATAATATTGCTCTTTTGGCCAAGTGGTTGTAGAGGTTTGGACGAGAGAGGAATAGCTTATGGCACAAGATGGTAGTGGTGAGATTTGGGGAGCAGTCGGTGTGGTATTTGGAAGTCTATATTGAAGGTGAATGAGTCTTTGTAGAGGTTCATTAGGCTTCAATTGAGGTTTGGTCTTTATAGCATTTTCTGGTAGGACCTTTGGCTTGATGAGTCTCCCCTAATTGGGAGGTTTAACAATGTTTATTCTTTGGCTGATGACAAGTGGAGTTCGAATGTTAATTCTTTTGATTTTGAGGTGAATGTGTGGATTCCTAGGATTAGAAGACATTTACATGATTGGGAGATGGGGGAGCTGTGTAGTTTGTTGAATGCTTTTGATGGGATTAGACCTGTTCTTAATAGGATGGATGTCATGGTTTGGAGGCCCTTGCAAAAAGGTATTTTTTCTACCAAGTCATTTTATAAAGAGTTGATTGGATTTGTAGAGGTGCCATTTCCTTTCCAAAGGATTTGGAATCTAGGTATTCCCTCCAAAGCTTCTTTTTGTGGAACACATAGCTAGATAAAATTCTGACCCTCAATCATCTCCAAAGCAGAGGGTGGAACTTGATAAACTGATGTGTCATGTGTATGAAAGAGGTAGAATCGGTCAATTATCTCTTTGTGCATTGTCCTGTGGCAAATAGGGTTTTGGGGCTTTTTTTCTCTCTCATCTTCAGACTTCTTGGGTCTTCCCTGATCGGTTCTAAGACTTGATTCGAGGATGGTGGATTGAAGACTTTGACAGGATGTCTCTCATCATTTGGCATGCCCTCCTGGGGGTCATTTGTTGGGGTTTATGGAAGGAGAGGAATGCTCATATCTTTGAGGGTAGGGCTTGGCCCAAAGCGGAGCTATCGACTTCCATATACAAGTCTCTATTTGAGTGGGTTTCCATTGGGGCTGATTTTGAGTATATTGGGTGGTATTCGATTTGGTGTGAGGATGTGTAAATTTTGTCTTTGTTTTGCTTTCCACTTTTGTTCTTCTTTTACCTCCCAGGTGATGTTTTCTATTTTGTTTTGTTATTGTGCTTGCTTTCTTTTTCAATAAAGTGCTCCCTTTATCTCTTTAAAAAAAACAAAAAAAAAAAAAAAATCTTGGGTCATATCTTTCTTTAAAGTGTGTGTTTTCATCTCACCACCATACCCTCATCCTTTTTTGTCCTTTGTTGCTTGCAACTTGCAGAAGAATCACTCCTGCACGATGCCATCATTGTTTTTTGTTGCACATGACCAAACCATCTCATGTGGCTCTTTTATTTCATCACTTACTGGGGCTACCTGAATCCTGTCAGATTTATAATTTCTTATTTTATTCTTTCTAATTTTACCTCAACATCCTCATACCAACAAAGGGACATGGCAGCTTGTAATTTAACAGCAGATAAGGCCCTAAACAGAGCGGAATGGAGGAACAGGATTCGTGTAGCCAACCCCAAATAGTTGGGATAAGGCTGTTTGTTGTTGTTGTTGTATGGTTTGTTTTCACAGCACCACTTCTTTTTAATTAAACAGTTTTGAATTTTTCAGATGGTGCAAATCTGGACAATGGTCCCTCCGATGGGTTTATACAGTGGAAATTGAATAAGAAGTGTAAGCAATAGACATCTCAGCTTGCAACAGTTTTGAACACCAGGATTCCTTTATATTAAAAAAGCATTCTTTTCTTTCTATCCAGTACAGTTTACTCACCTCTCTAGGGTAAGGAGGCTCAGGAAAGAGCCGACCACAATCATAAACAATTCCATCTTCATGGTGGTCTAATTTACTGAAAGACCAATTTCCAACCTGAAATGGCAAGCCATAGTGGAAAAGAATAGGCTCAACACCCACCCGTGGGATATAACCCGGGTAGATCATCAAGTTATCATTAATCTTGTGATGAAGTCCCACCTGAACAAGCAGACCACAGAACCCACAAATCATAATCTAGTACTGCACCAAAAAAATAAATTCAGAAGAAGAAAAAATCCCAAATCCACTCACTTCTGCAGCACCAAATGAGTATCCATACATTTCACTAATCCACCCCTTGCCATAAATGTCTCCGGTTAAGTTGGTTGCCCAGTGAGCCCTGTCCTCTCTTACTTCTTCTGTCTTCGAAAGCCACATAGGTGCCAATGCTCTAAGGTCATCAATATGCATGGCTAAAAGCCCACCAACTTTGTCACAAAGTTCTGGGTTCTTTGTGTGCAATTGGGCAAGAATATTATCACATCCAACCAAGTACCTGATGGTTCAAGTATGAAATATATATATGACTCCAAGTCCCATAAGTGACATAAAAGAAAGTAATAATTAAAAGTTAAAAGTAAGATAAATATGCAGTTTTCTAGATAAGATAATATTAGCACTTTTTTAAGCACTCTTTTGCAGCAACAATAAGTTGCTTTGGAACGACTTTGAAAGGAAGGTCAAACAACTTCATTCCAAGAATCTGACAGAAATCATTCCAAGATATTAAATGGTAGGTCCAAAATCACCTATCCAAAATTTCCAGTTTCCTTAGTGCATCACTAAGGAAGCTCCAAACTTTAGCAGCCTAAAAACATGGGAGGTAAATATGTTTAATTGAAAACCAAATAAAGGCACCCAATAAGTTGGTTGCAGTTCTCCTATTTTGGCTTGTATCAGTAAAGAGTCCCATAACCAAACCATTAACACCTCTCTATATTTTGAATATTTGTCACAAAGAAGGCCAACTAACATTTTAGTTTTCACTTCAACATTATAATATTTTCTACAGTTTAAAATGGATAACAAATTTAGACTAAACAACCAGAGAGAGAGGATCTAACAAAAATGAGAATAAAAAAAAAAAAGATTGGTTGTGAGAACCAACTTGTTTTCTTGGTGGGGTCAGGATCAAAACCAAGACCTTGTGGATGTAATTTATAATCAAGAATTCAAACAAAGATGAGGAATCAATTCTGATACCCAAATAACTTAACCAAAGTAAGTGACTCAGAGCAGAGAAGGCAAGAAGGAGATGCAGTGTGTGTAAGAAAGCTAAGCAATCTCAATCTCCATTGCAACAATTAGAGAAGATGTTATTGGTTTAAGTTAAGTAACCATGTGAGATGAAACGAAAGAGATGAAACCTCATGCTAGGATTTGGTTCTTGGGTTGAGTGCTAAGAAGAAGATGCACAACGTTCGCCAGTCATCTGTTTGTTTACTAGCAGAAAAGGGGATTGGATTTTTGTAAACTTGAGTATTGGAATACTCTAGCTTTGATGCAACAGGGATGGGGCATTGCTGCCAAGAAGAATAGTCTATGGATCAACTGAGTATATCAGAGGTACTTGAGGCATGATACTATTTGGTCTTTAGGATTCCCTCTTCATGCCCATGTAGTATTCAAAGCATTTTGGATACAAGGGACAAGGCAGTGAAGTATATCCAGCATCTTAATGGTGAGGAAGCTTATACTCACCTGTCACCTATGGCTAGAACCATGGCCCCTTTTAGGCCTACTGTGACACACTGACATTGAGGCAAACGGAATAGCATTAGTCCCCCTCCATCGGACAAGGGCCCCAAGCTTTGAGCATCCCCAGTCAAGAGCCAAGAGTAATGTATGGGAAGAGACTCAATCTGATTTGTGCCTTCCTAGTCACATAGCTGAATTAGTTCTTTGGACAGTTATGCCAAAGGATCAATAAATCAGCTTGGGATGGCAGGTCTCATGGGCTAAGTTATTCTGGTTTGCAGCTATGGTTCTCTGCTTTCCTTCTGTTTCTTGGATCGCCTGCTTGGACGCCATTCCCAGTTCCCACCAAAGATAGATTAATGATTGTGTGTTCTGTAGGTGCGAACCAAAACCACCTGTTTTTGGGCTGCTCCTTACTTAAAGAGCATAGGTTAAGGTGCTACATGTTTTTCGTCTAAGGAGGATTGCCTGCATGTGGATCCTGGAAGTTGATAGGGTTGTTAATCATTTTATTAATTCTGATGCTTGTAGTGCCATTAAAAAACATTCTTTTTACACCATCAGTTATCACCTTTATAAGGAGAGAAATTACAGAACATTTCAGAACCAATATTGGCTTACTGAAGACCTCGTGTACCAGATTTTGGGTGATATAGGTCAGAAATTCTAAAGTGAACAATTGAGGACAGTAGACACAAGCAGCCACAGAGAATTACTCTCTTCAACTCTTCATGGAGTATCAACGTGGAGTTCTATCTCCCTGTCTCCAAATGGTGAAGGTAGCAGCCCCAATCCAGGGATTATGGTGTTCAAATTCAGACAGGTCAATCAGAGATGACTTAACAAATATGGAGTATGTGCTCAGAGATTCTATGGATCAGGCAGTATTGGGAATTGCAGTAGTATGTATGTGCTCTTCCATTCTAGTTTTGGAAATGGGAGCTATGGCAAGGGGCATCCATGCAGCCATTCACTTGGGGTAAGGGCTGCAGGTTTACTCAGACTGTATGATTGCTATTAATTGCGTGAATTACAAGTGTCCATGCCATGGAAAGCACTTTTCATACTCCATAAGATTGAACTTCTTACAAAAATTTTTAGAGATATTTCCTTCATTTTTTTGGGGTGTGTGTGTATAATTAAGGTTTAGGATGTTTATCAATCCATTTTGGGGGGCCCTTCCAGGACATTTTGGGCAATATAAGGCACTGCCAGAAGTGAAGTAAGCAAGGATGCTACGCCAGTTCTCTCGTCAAGTAAAAAGTGTAATAGAGGGGCCAACCTTTTGCCTAGTTTTTTGTGGCACTGTAAATGAAGTAACCTTAGTGCCCCTAGACTTTCCTAGCAACTTCTCATGAATTGTTGAGGATGGTAGGGGCAGTGTATATCCTCAGGTGTAAAGTTCTCCTTTTCAATTAATGTTTTCATTCTTCCTTTCCTCTCCCCCTACCCCCAAAAATAAATAAATAAATAAAAGAAATAAGTGATTTCCTTTTTTATGAGAAAAAGAAACTCATTAAAAAAAGTAAGTTTTTCTTAATACCCATAGTATGCAGCAACAGGCTTGCCTTTCTCAGCGCCGAGTTCCCAAGGTATGATTGGTCCTCGAATGATCATGTCTGCATCCAAAATCACAACCCAATCAACATTCTCTGCATCCTTACTGTGTTTAAGCCAGTGGACTATTCCTGCCGGCTTATTAATTGCAGGGTACCTGTAAGGGAAAAAAAAGAGGCACAAAGGTCTTCAATGTTACTTTCTTTTCTTTTATTTTTATTTTTTTTCTTTTGGAATAGTTATTTTTTAGTTTGAAACTTTATTTAAAATAAAATAAAATATTTAAAAGATCATCTTCACTTGGAACCTAAGAAAGATCAGTGAGCCCACGGGAAGGACTATGGTAAGTTGACAAATCTTCTTCATTTTATAAACACATGAACAGATGACAACTTCAAACGGAACAAAGAAGCATGGGGACATTACTTTGATGAGAAATGATAAACAAAAACATTTCTAAACTCAGACATTTTTTTTTTTTCAAATAGAACCCATTAAGAAGAGTACAGCAACAATGCAACCAAACAGAAACCCATTATACACCAAAACAAGAAATGAATCAGGAAAAAGAGAAAGAAAAACAAGAAGCAATAGAAGAAAAACATTAACAGACATTATGAGACTGACACCAGCACTAAAGCTCAAAGATTAAAAATAAAAAATAACAGCAATCCAAAACTTAAACCGAAAACCAACTAAAAGACAACTTTTGTAGTCCTAATGATATGGCTCCCATTTTGGGTTTCTTATCTTGGTTAAGATAAAGCTAACAGTTGTAGATAGTTGTAAGTACTGATTTTTTTCTTTTAAGTTTTCTTTGTCCTAGTTGCATTGGAAATAATTGAAAATGATTGGATAGAAATACCAAACCTTTGACAAAATCAGCATCATAAGTCATTCCATCTCTATCATCTAAGGAGGTTGTTTCCTTCTGCAAGACAATCTGAAGTATGAACTTTGCTGCCTTTCCATCAAGTTTTCTAAGTAGTTCTTTCGAATGCTATTTAATTGATTGTTGCATTGTTTAGAGTTTTAGGGATAGTTTTCCATTAGAAAGTACTTCCATAACATACATTTAAAAAAGAGAGAGAAAGGTCGCAAAATAAACAAAGACAATATCAACAAGCAAACAAGTCAACAAAGCCTTAATCCAACAAGCAGAGACAGATAAAAATCAGGGTAAACTCAGTAATCTCATTAAAATATGTCAAAGATGTATTAAGGAACACTAAGAAGCAATCCCTTTTACAAGAGCAAAAACACAGTTTAAAAATCATTATAATGATCAACAAGGCACTCAATGAAAGCAACCAATTAGCAATAAAAAGTAGGTAATGCAACCGCAACAACAAACAAACCCCTCTTAATTATTATTAAAGTTACAAATACAGTATAAAGAAATAGGAATCTAGCCCCAAAGTAAATACCCATTGAGATCAAACAAAAGAATACATAATTGAATTCTTAATAAATAGACAGACAGGGAAAACCATAATAACCCGGAACCAATATAACCAAATAATTCAAACCCATTTAAGATCAAACTGAGTCGAAAAAAGAAAAAAAATACAAAAACCCAATTAAAGTCATGAGATCCAATACCAATCTCCAGTCTTAGGGTGTCTGCTCATGGAAGGCACCTCGAAAGTAGGGGCCAGGTTCATCCCTCTGTAACGCTTCTTCTCCTCGTCCGTACAACTCAGAAGCCTTGTTATGGGACCGGGCTGAAGGGCCTTCTTGAAGCTGTGGACGAGACCCACCGTCTGCCAATCGAAGTAGTCCTGGCACTCCACTGAGAACAGGGTGTGGATCCTCCATGGAGCCTCCTGGCCTGCTTCCTCGCCCCACACGCCAATACTCAGGCCTGCCAGCGCCACCAAAACCAGAAATCTCTCCATTAGAGCCATTTTCATGGCGAGATTACAAATGGGTTTTGCTGCAGAGATCTGAATTTCATGGGTTTGGAAAGAGAGGCAGGCTGAGGTGGGGATGATGACATAAAATTTTGGGGTCAAAATGTCAGATACATTTTTTTTTAAAGAGAAGGTGAGAAGAACAAATGAATTTTAAATTTCCTGACTCTTTCAATTATTTTTGTTATATGATGAGGGTGATGTTCTTAAAAGAAGAACTATCGTCGCCTTTTTTTTAATATTATTATTATTAGTTTTTGTTATCCTTTCTTCATTTGTTTCACTGTAAATCCATACAAAGAAGATATCTGTGAAACTCTCTTTACCTTCAATCAATTTTCAAAGTCTTCCTTCAGAATTATTCCCAAAAAAGCAAAAGAAAGAAAAGTCTTCCCATCAGAATCCAAGGTCTCATGCCTAATCATTCTATGAGATTGATCTCTAAAATTAGCTTCTTTCTAGTGCTTTGCAAAATCTTAGAACATTTTAATAATATGTACCAGAAGTAACACATCACTTCTCTTTTTTTTTTTTATTGTTTTTCTATTAATCTTTCATCAATTTCTTCTTGTTTTAACAAGTCAAATTTCTTTGGAACAACCAAACACATGAATAATAAAAGTCAGAACTTGGGCACATGGTCCCACTGTACTACCTACTACGCGCACGTTGTTCGGCTAGTGAAAGACGCCGGTGACCCCGGTCAGGATCCAGCACGCATTTTGGTTCACCCATGACTCCAATCTACGGAAAAAAAATCCATCTGCTAATTCCAAAAAGGTTCAGGGTTTCTGTGGTTGGCGAGAGAGTTCTTTGTATTCTTTTATTAAACAAAAAGAAAAATGCTTAAAATTTTGAAACAGGGATTCTTGACATAAAACAGTGAGGGCTTATGGGAGTAGTCTTGGTGCATTCCCTGAAGCAGATGAACCAGGTGTTTTTTTCTCCAAATTTAGTTCACCATTTGTTTAATTTACCCTTATCTTTTTGCTTTTTTAGTAGGGTCATTTGGGTATGGAGATAGCCGCCTCATGGAGCAGGGCCCACACAACTAATGGGAGAAGCAGCCAATGGTACAAAACGGCATAATGTTACTGGGATTTAACCCCTACCTTCTCCCCTAAAAGGATCCACACTGTGAAGCATAGCAATTGTTATGCTTTTAGATATGGTGGAAGGGTCGAATAGGATTTGTTTAGCTGAGACCCAATAGTTAAAATAAGGCTTATGTTAAATGAGATGTTTTTTTTAGGTTAAATCTGTTTTGAAAATGGGGGTTTTGCTTGTTTGTAAAGTGGAGATTTCTCTTGTGAGAGTTAGCCCATGGTTTTGAGAACCAGACCAGCCATCAAATCGGTAAGGTGGGCAGTTCATGCTTAACTGGATTAGGCCGTTGGTTTATATGATCTAACTGTGTTTTGTTTCAAAAATAGCAAAATGTAATAAAATACCAAAAAATAAGGCAAATCACAATGTGTAGTAAACAAATATATATATATATATA
>JAOXJP010000006.1:1290152-1313570 GCA_025762735.1 Platanus orientalis | reverse complement strand
TATATATATATATATATTCTTTACCAAACCGAACTTCTAACGAGCTAAGCTTAGTAAAGCTCAGCTCAGGCTCACTTAGAAAAACAAGCTTAAATCAAGGCTTAGGCTTGGCTCATAACAAGCTGAGCCGCTGAGAGCTAGTTCTGTGACAGCTTTACTCGTAGCTTCACTAGCATGCTACAATGTTTCAGTAGAGGGGAGGTTGGGATCCGAGGAACCTAACCCACTGCAAAAGCTTGTGGACGATTGGATGGTGGTGTATTCATCCTCGGCTCTAATAATAATAGTATAACAAGGAAACAAATGTAGTGTCCAGGATTTTGTATGTCCTGCCATGTTTTGGACAAAAAGGCTCAGTGCATAGGGTTAACACTGTAAATTCAGTTTTCAAATGAAAAAAATAGGTACCCATAAAATTGGGATGTATAGGGTTAAAACCATAAAATAAAATAAAAAGAGAGAAAGAAAGAAAGAAAGAAGAAAAAGGTCTAATGAATATTTGTTTCATGTTTAAAAGAGGCATCAAATTCAAAAAACCACCACATGTCAGTCTTTGTGTTAAAAATACGGTTTGACATACAAAATCCTGGACACTACATTTGCACCCTAACACAAAATATAATACCAGTATATGTAAAATTCTTCTTCGGGCATGTTTGTTTTGAATCCAGTCCAACAAATGGTGGGCGTGCTTGGTTTGGTTTTAATAATCAATATGAAAAAATGGGGACAAGGAACACACCACCGTCAAAAAATGAATTAGGGATTGTTTTAGATTTTAAAAACATTTTGGGTGCATTTAATTCTGTCTAACTACTAAAATAAGGTTCGAATCAAAAGCATCCATAAGGATAACAACGTTCCTTTAAAAATATAATTGTTATTACTATTGTTCAATCAAAATACCTAGTGACCCATCTATGTTGATTTTTTATTTATTTATTTGTAGTAGAAAATCTATGTTGATTTGTTACGAGGCATCTAACGTTCCGTAAATAGGAATTTTTTTAAAAAAAATTTTGAAGAATAATTGTCTTTGTTGACACAAGTTTATATAGGCGTGCCATTGATTGACACGTGAATGTGTTTTTGAATTTGGTGTCTCCTTTTTCACATCTGGACACTTTTTTGAACCCAAACACAATATGTGTCAGCTTATTATTCATCATAAACATTACAGACACTTTGTCATCACAGAACATTTTCTTCAATTTTTTTTTCTTGGCTCAAGACAAATGAACTTCGAATATCAAAATCTACTCCAGGGGGAATGGAGGCATGTCAAGACCCACGTCTTAATAGGAGGGACAAAGGTCTTAAGCGCAGTTATAGCCCGTTTGGCAGCCACTGTAATGTAGAAATGAAGTCATTATAGGTTTTTTTATAAAATAAAATGATGTATGTTACCAAATATAAATCAGAATGAGTTCATTATGAACCGGCACCTTGCGGTTACAAATGTTTTGAAATTTTGAAATTAAATGATTACATTACATGTGGCTGCCAAACACGGCCTTAAGTAATGCAAGTGCACTTGAGGTTCTTATGTGAGAGTAGATCTCCTAAATAAATAAATAAATGAATAGATGAAATAAATATTTAAAAAAGAAAAAGCAACTATAAAGAAGCTTACAATGTTTAAGGTACCAAAGACACTCATTCAAATTATTCTGAAAAAAGGTAAGGGTCTTAATAACTGATAGGGAAAGATACTGAGGCCCCTATAAACCGAACCCGCAGAGCCCTGACCCTAAAGAAATTAACTCAGTGAGTCCCCAAGGAAAGCAACCTAAGGAGCCTTTACAGTCCCACGACCTAAAAGATATTGAGGCCACCAGCAAGGGGCCTTGCTACTCGACAACCTTTCAACACCTAGGCTTATATAGACAACACCGGGTCACTCACTCCACCATCTAGTACCTGACACTCCAAAACCCTCGGGATCAGCCACGGGGCATTGCCTAAACCACCCGATTCCAAACAAGGGAGTTGTGACCACAATAGGCATTGGATCTCCAAGAGTCCCCGCCAAGCAAGAAAAGGTAGAGACCTAACTTTTCATAATTGAAAATAAGAATAATCCAAAAGCAATTACCAAGAGAAAATATTCTCTACAACTGGCTTGGCATACTGAGAAAAAGACAGAAAAACAGAGGGAGCAGGGGGCATGGCGAGGAATGTGGGGGAGGAGGCAGACCGTATCTCCTCTGATACACCACTATTCAGCTTATAAATATCAACAACAATTCACTCACCAGGTATGAGAAACCCTAATTTGAGTTGAGCATTGTACTATCCCCACCATCTGACTTGACCGTCAGAGAGTTAGAGGCCAACACCCCATCGATATCTATGTTGTGCAGGGTCCATTCTGTCAGAGACCTAGGTCTGCCATTGGACTAGTGTAAGGGCACCCTCAATTCCGAACACCATCAGTTGGTGCCATTTGTGGAAAACTCCTTCCCTGAAAACCGAAGGTCTGCATGGTCAAGACCGGGTAGATGGCAGGCTCAGCACAACCTTGGCGCTAGAGTCGATGGGCAAGAAACCTCCATCCGGATGAGGGACATCGCAAAGAGCCCTGAGTACCTATCCTCGAACAGCGGGTTCACGGGTGAACGATGAGCATACAATTGCTCATGGAGCAAAACCGGGAAATCATACAGGAACTGAGAAGCCAAATGGGTGAGCCCGACAACCAGGAAACGGGACAGCAGGGACCCATCATCCCTCCCGACGGAAGCCGTGACGGTGACCAGGGACAAGAGAACAAAGCAGGGAGTGCCACGGCACCTCGGTTCCGAGAGACGAGCCATATTTTCCAGCCTAGGGAAATGGTTCATACCCTTAACCTTTGAGAAGAGGGGATGGAAGACGTGAGAAGGAAGATGTCGACCATGAAGGAGGCTATCAAGGGGAAAGCTCCCGCTACCATCGACGAGATTATCCAAAAGATGGATCACCCATTCACTCTGGAGATAATGGCTCAACCTATACCTGGCAAGTTTAAGCTGCCCCAGATGGACATGTTTGATGGCACTTGGGACCCCCTCGATCATCTGGAAGCTTATAAAACGCACATGAACCTCCAGGCGGCCCCCAATGAGATTATGTGTCGGGGCTTTTCCCATCACTATCAAGGGGTATGCCCGAGTTTGGTTCAGTCACTTAAAGCCCGCGAGCATCTTGAACTTCACAGAACTCAGTTGGTTCTTTGTCGGCTACTTCATAGGCAGCCAAAGACACTGGAAGCCCACCACCTACCTGCTAAATATCAAGCAAAACAATGGTGAGTCCCTTCGGGATTATGTGTACCAGTTCAATAAGGAAATGTTGCAAGTAGATAATATCGAGGACAAAGTGATCGTGGTTGCTCTCATGGCGGGGTTGCTGCCCTCCAAGTTTCTCTTCTCACTCTCAAAAAATCCTCCGTTGCGCATAGCTGATCTTATGCTGAAGGCTCAACAACACATGAACGTTGAGGATACTCTCAGCACTCAATGAGAGTGGGAGACTGGGGATGACTCCCAGTCAGACAAAAGGAAAAGGGAACCATAAGCTACTTAGGAGGAAAGGGGTCCTCAGGCAAAGGGGGCAACGATGGCTGCGGGGCCAACCCTGGGTCAACCTGCCTCGGAGCAAATTTCAGAACTACGCTCCCCTCAATGTACCAATAAAGCAGGTGTTTCTACACCTCAAGGACAACCCAAACATCAAATGGCCTGAGAGGATCCGGGTTCCACCCGAGAGGAGAAATCACGATATGTATTGTCGCTTTCATCGGGATCATGGCCACGACACCAATAACTGCTTTGATTTAAATGAACAAATAGAAGTTCTCATCCAATCGGGGCGGCTACAAAGGTTCATGGCAGGAAGGCCCCCGGTTAGACTAGAAGACTCCTGCCAAGACCCTCCCACTCAAGAGGAAAGAAGACCTGAAGGGCCAATAGGTGAAATCATGGTGATCACCAGATGACTTACCGGGGGTGGAGAGTCCAGTTCAGTTAGGAAGTTCCACATGAGGTAGATACGCACCAAGAGGACCGTCAGATGATCGTTGTAGAGAGACCGACCAAATAGCATAAAGCAGAGCATCCCCCCATCACCTTCTCTGAAGAGGATGCCCGAGGAGTGAGTCAACCGCATAACGACGCACTAGTGGTGACATTGGTCATCTCGAACTACATCACACACCATGTCCTCATTGACAACGGGAGCTCAGTAGATATCCTCTATCTCCCAACCTTTAACCAGATAGGCATTAGAAGAGATAAACTCAAGCTAGCCCAATCACCCTTGGTTGGTTTCACAAGCGATAGGTTGCTTCCCCTCGAGACCATCAGCTTGCCAGTCATTGCCGAGACGGGTGACTGGCAGATCACCAGGGTAATTTTTAGTGGTCAATTGCCCCTCAGCCTACAACGCCATTCTTGGAAGGTTGGTGTTGAATCAGATGATAGTGATCACCTTGACCCATCACCTTTTGATGTGTTTCCCGACTGAAGAAGGGGTAGGGGAAGTCAGGGGGGACCAGGTGGCAGCCCGGGAATGTTACGTGGCATCACTCAAGGGAGAATCTGCCTCAAATGAGACCATGTCATTTGATAGTCTGGAGGTTTGAGATGAAAGGTTCTAAACAGTGGCGGAGCTAGGGGAATTCAAGAGTATTACCCTCGACTCAAAGAATCTTGATCGTGTAACCCAGGTGGGATCAGATTTGTTGAAGGACTTCAAGAGGCGATTGCAAAGTTTCCTTGTCAAGAATTGGGACATGTTCGCTTGGACGCATTGAGACATGTCAATGATAGACCCCAGGCTGGCAGTACACCGACTCAATATGAATCCAGCCTTGAAGCCTGTCAAACAGAAGAAGAGAAACTTCACCCTAGAAAAGAAACCAAGCCATTATAGAGGAAGTGGAGAAGCTGCTTAATGCCCAATTCATAAGGGAGGTCCACTACCCCGAGTGGTTAGCAAATGTAATCATGGTACGAAAACCTAACGGGAAGTGGCGAATGTGTGTCGACTTCACTAACCTCAGCAAAGCATGCCCTAAAGACAGTTTTTCCGTCCCGAGGATCAACGCCCTGGTATATTCAATAGCTGGCCACCAGACTCTCAGCTTCATGGACGCAATCTCAGGATATAATCAGATGAGGATGCACAAGCCCGACTAAGAGAGAACAACCTTCATCATCGACAAGGGACTTTACTACTATAGGGTCTTGGCCTTCGGTCTGAAGAAGGCAAGGGCAACCTAACAGAGGCTCGTCAACCGGATGTTCAAGAACCAGATCGGGAGGAACGTCAAAGTGTATGTGGATGACATGTTAGTAAAGAACCTCCTAGCATAACAACATCTGTTGGACTTGGGCGAGACATTCTAAACGTTAAGGAAGTATAAACTGAAGTTGAACCCAAGCAAAGGTACATTCAGAGTATTCGTGGAAAATTTCCTCAGGTTTGTGGTCTCCTAACAAGGAATAGAGGTGAATCTCGAGAAGGTTAAAGCCATAATCAAGATGCAACCACCAAAAAACACCAATGAAGTACAACGATTGGCAGGAAGGGTCACGATGTTAAGCATATTCATATCCCGGGCCACTGACAAGTGTTTTCCCTTCTTTCATTTACTGAAGGAGGCATTTAGCTGGGACAAAGAATGCAACAAGGCCTTCCAAGATCTTAAGGTCCACCTTGGTCACCTACCTCTAATCAATCAGCCAAGGCAGAATGATGTGTTCTATGTATACCTATCGATGTTAGGAATAACGGTTAGCTCAGTGTTAATCAGGAAAGAAAGCGGAGTGTAAATGCCGATATACTACACCAGTCGAGCATTCAAGGGAGACAAGGAGAGGTACCCGAAGGCCGAGAAAATGGCATTCGCCCTGGTTGTTCTTGGAAGCACACACCATCCGGGTGCTCACCAATCAGCCACTCAAGGTAATACTACATAAACCCGAGACCTCTAGGAGATTGGTCAAGTGGTCAGTGGAGTTAAGAGAATTTAACATCGAATACCATCCCCAGGGAGCTATTAAAGGACAAGCAATGGTAGATTTCATCACCGAATACACACATAAGTCAGAGGCCGAGCCCGAGGCACCGGAAAAATAGCCCAGTGATAGGGAGACAAGTCAAGCAATGTGGACTATATATGTCGATGTCTCCTCCACCAGTAACTTAGTCGGGGGGAGGAGTTGTCATGGTCACACCAGAAGGGAATGAGCTTGAGTACAACATCAATTTTGAGTTCAAAGCAACCAATAACGTGGCAAAGTATGAAGTAATGCTCATGGGATTACGCCTTGCCCGCGCCCTCGAGGCTAAATGGGTAAGAATCAACAGCGATTCCCCTCGTGGTAGGACAAGTGCAGGGAGAATACGAGGTGAGGGACAAATGGATGAAGCATCATCAGACGCTAGTAGTAAAAGAGAAAATTTGGTTCGAGCATTTCACCATACAAAGTGTTTTGCGAGATCAGAACGAAAAAAACTAACAAGTTGGCCAGGCTTGCGTCGTCTACTATGGAGAACCTCGACCCTGGGATCTTAATGGAGTATCTACCCAGGCCAAGTACAAGGCAGAGAAAGATAAGGAGGTTAATACGGCCAGCCCTAAGCCCGAGTGGGCTAGCCAAATTATGAAATACTTGAGAAACGAGGAGTTGTCCGAGAATAAGGACAAGGCAAGAAAAGTGAAGGTAAGAGCAAGCAGGTATATCCTCCTCGATGATACCCTCTACAAAAGGAGCTTCACCCTCCCCCTGGTTAGGTGCCTGTCTAATGAGGAAGCCGACTATGTGTTTTGGGAAATACATGAGGGAGTATACGGGAACCACTCAGGGGGTCGAGTGATGGCCAGCAAAGCAATCTGGTTGGGGTACTACTGACCCTCCATGCAGAAAAATGCAAGCTTGCTCGCCCAGAGGTGTGATAAATGCCAAAGGTTTACTAATATCCCTAAGAAAATACATAGAGGAGCTGATCCCGATAGCTAGACTGTGGTCATTCGCCTAATGGGGAATTGACATTGTCGGACCCCTCCCCTAAGGGAAGAGGCAAATGAGGTTCTTCCTGGTGGTCATCGACTACTTCACGAAGTGGGTGAAGGTTGAACCCTTAGCCAAGATCACTAAAAAAACATCTGGGACTTCACTTGAAAATCGATCGTGTGCCGATTTGGGATTCCCAGAGTACTCGTCACCGATAATGGTAAGTAATTCGATAATGCCCGGTTTTAGGAATTCTGTGTAGAACTTGGGATCAGGAATCACTTCTCTTCTCCGACTCATCCACAGGCTAATAGCCAAGTGGAAGCCACTAACAGGACGCTCATGAGCATCATAAAAAAGAGACTTGAGAACTCCAAAGGCCTTTGGCCCGAGGAGCTACTGAGCATCATGTGGGCATACAGCACTACGGTAAGGACTCCCACCAAGGAAACCTCATTCCTCTTAGTGTTTGGGACTGAGGCAGTGGTACTAGTTGAGATCAGGATGGCGACGTACAAAACAGTGAACTTTGACTCAGAGAAAAATGAAGAGAGCCTCAGAAACAATCCAGACATGCTAGAAGAAAAAAGGGACGAGGCCACACTTTGGACAACCGCATACAACAACAACAACAACAAACAGCCTTATCCCAACAACAACTCCGCCAATGTTTGTTCTTTAGACATTGCCGGTCCCAAGCCCCGATAAAGGAGGAGGGTGGCGATAGGTTGAGAGCCGGCCTTAAAAAATACTCAAAAAAAATTGGACAACCGCATACAAGCAGATAATGGCCAAGAATTACAACTCGCAAGTTAGAGCAAGATAATTCGTAATGAAGAACTTAGTCCTCATAAAGGTGAGTCTGGCGACACAAGACCCTACAAAAGAAAAGTTGAGGCCAAACTGGGAGGGACCTTACCAGGTAACAAGCTGTCATAAGCCCAGAAGATACCACCTTAAGACGATGCAAGGGGAGCCCCTACCACGACTATGGAATGTTAAGCACTTGAGAAAATACTATCAGTGAAGCTGATGTAATCATTTAACCATAGTTAATGAAATGTTCTTACTCAGTGGAGACAAGGAAAATTCTAGGCCCTTGTGTCCAGGTTACAAGATTATCCCCCATGCCACAAGATTGGTCCCAGGTCATAAAACTAACCCATCCCTTAGGGAAAAATTTCAGGCCCTCGTCCCTGGGTTACAAGAGTAGCCGTCTGGTCATAATATTGGCCTTATGTCACAAGACTAACCCATCCCTTAGGGGAAAATTTTAGGCCCTCGTGCCCAGGTTACAAGATTAGCCCTCAAGTCACAAGATTGACCACAAGTCACAAGACTGGTCCATCCCCTTAGAGGAAAATTTCAGGCCTTTGTGCCTGGGTCACAAGATTGACCCATCCCTTAGGGGAAAATTCCAAGCCTCATGCCTAGATTACAAGATTAACTCTCAAGTCACAAGACTAACACATCCCTTAGGGGAAAATTTTAGGCCCTCATGCACGGGTTACAAGATTAGCCTTTAGGTGACAAGATTGGCCCTAGGTCATAAGACTAACCCATTCCTTAGGGAAAAGTTTTAGGCCCTTGTGCTCGGATTACAAGATTAACCCTCAGGTCACAAGATTAACTCATACCTTAAGGGAAAATTTCAAGCCCTTATGCCCGGGTTACAATATTAGCCCTTAGGTTACAAGATTGGCCCTAGGTCACAAGACTGACCCATACCTTAGAGAAAATTTTC
Organism: Platanus orientalis; assembly: GCA_025762735.1. Taxonomy (NCBI): domain Eukaryota; kingdom Viridiplantae; phylum Streptophyta; class Magnoliopsida; order Proteales; family Platanaceae; genus Platanus; species Platanus orientalis. The sequence continues at coordinate 1,304,825 of JAOXJP010000006.1, read as the reverse complement.
AGGCCCTCGCGCTCGAGTTACAAGATTTTCCCTCATGTCACAAAATTGACCCCAGGTCACGAGGTTGACCCACTCCTTAGGGGAAAGTTCACAAGACAATGAGAAAGTCTCGCGGGTCATAAAAATAGAGACTTCAATGAGTAAGGCTAGAGGCCCAAAGCGTGTCGGGACGTGCTCATTATAAATTGAGATCGACCATTTGACACCAAGTACAACTACCCCCTCTCGCATATAAAATTAAAGCATGGGCGTAAGAGTACTCGAAAAAATTACCAAAGAAAAACCCCCACAAGGGGTAAAAGCTTAAGCCCAAAAGCGTCACCGGCAACCCTTACTCACTCAAGTCAAAGGGAGTCAAAGGACTTCAAAAAATTATCTAAGGGCGGCACACCTTACTTGCTTAAGAATTATTTACCCCGAGGCGTATCTATACTTAGAGAAATTTATCATTGCCTATATTTACTCGTTGAGAAGTTATTTACCTTGAGGCATGCCTATACTTAGAGAAATTTATCATTGCCTATCTTTACTCATTGAGAAGTTATTTACTCCAATGCATGTCTACACTTAGAAAAATTTATCATTGCCTATATTTACTTATTGAGAAGTTATTTACCCCGAGGTGTGTCTACTCTTGGAGAAATTTATCATTGCCTATCTTTACTCGTTGAGAAGTTATTTACCCCGTGGCGTGCTTACACTTAGAAAAATTCCTCTTTGTCTACCCCTACTCGTTTAGAAGTTTTTTACCCCAAGGCGTACCTATACTTAGAAAAATTCATCATTGTTCATCTTTACTTGCTTAAGGATTATTTACCTCGAGATGCGCTCATACTTAGAGAAATTTGTCACTAATTATCTTTGTACGTTTAGAAGTATTTATCGTGGCCTACCCTAACGCACTCGGAAAACTCGAGAAGGAATGCAATTGTCATGACACGCATCCATACTTAGAAAAAATTAAGAAAAAATAATAACACAAGAACATAGTACACAAGGGACAGGGGTAAAAAAAAAAAAAGAGAATTCATTCATATTTCAAAAATTTACAAAAAGAAAAAGAAAAAGAGGAAAGAAAAGAGAAAAATAAAAAAGTAAAATTTACAATTAAGCCTGGGGGTCAGCATCCCCTGGGGAATCATCCCTCGGGGCAACAACCCCGGTCTCCTCGACTACTCCGCCTTCTCCTCCCCTTCCTTTCCCTCCTCGACCCCTTCCTCCTCCTCATTGGGGACAAAAGTAGAGAAGTCGCGATCCAAGAACACCTTGACCGCTATCTCATGGAAGGCCTTGAACCCGTCTAAGAAGCATCCGACCTTGACGACCTGGAAGGCATCGGAGGCCAGGTACTCGGTGACCTCCACTTTGATGGCTCTCTCTCTCTCCTCCTTTGCATGTATACAGGTGAGCTCCACGGCCTCGGCCACCTTTTTATCCACTACCTCCTCGAGGGTCGCAGCAAATGAATTCTCGACCGTGAGGCAGTGGTTTCTCTCAACCCCAAGCTCATCCCTGGCCCGAGCAATCTCTGCCTTGGACAACCGCCTGTCATTTCCTCGATGCAGACCTCGTTCTCCATGGCTCGGACAGCTATACTGGCGTTGGAACCCTCGGCTTATGAGACCCTATACCGGAGGGCTCAGATCTCCTCGTCAGCGCTCTCACGAGTAACACCAAGCTCATTGTTGGCCTTGGTAAGGCGATTTTAGAGCTCACCTCAGACTCTCCCTCGTCTTGAACCTCTAGATAGAGGCTGCCATCAGGGCCATAGTCTGAAGAAAAAAGGCACACAAAAAAAATGAACGAGTCAACATGGACACATAGACGATAAAAAAACAAAAGACAAGGGGGAAGAAGAAAGTTACCTTTGACGAGTAGTGCATCATCTCGCAGTGTAGCACGGATGAGCCAAGAGTTTTTAAGGACTCGAGGTCCTCGGGGGGCACACCCCCAGAAGATAATTCACCCTAGGTCCTGGCTTAGACAGCCAAGACAAGGGCCTGGAGGAAGACTTGCCCCTCTTTAAGGCTGAGGAGGAAAGTGCCCGGGTGAGGGTTGCATCGGAAGTTGAAGCCACCCAGGAGGGAGAAGTCGCCACAACCGTGATTGTAGGAGGGGTAGCCTCTACATTAGGGGCGACCTCAAATGGAGTCGCCATTTCACCCTCGGTCACTGGGCGCGAAGGAGACCCAACAATCTTTGCCTCTAAATCCACAATGGATATGGGGGCATTGGGAGCCTGGACTGGGGCTACCTCGGGGGCTTAAGCTTCAGAGGGGCCCCCAATGATAAGGTGTTATTTATGTTTCTTCATCATGATAGTCACCCCTTGGCCAACCGCCTTGACCTGCCAAGTCTGGGCCAAAAAAATTTTGCTTAGCCTCATTATTGCACAACAAAACAGACCCAGGGTTAGAAGCTAGTCATAAAAAATATAAATAAAAAAGAGGAAGAAGAAAGTAGAGAAAAGAGAGAAGGGGGGAGAAAGAGAAAACGGGGCTAGACCAAAGACAACACAAAAAAGAGGGCATGAGGGGGAGTTACTGGGTCAGGCCCGAACCCACACCAATGAAGGTGCTCGGGAGTAACAAGATCAGGGTAGGCATAGGTCGAGTGATTCACGACCTCTTGGATGCAGACCTCCTCCTCAGGGGATAACTCGTCTACCTCTGAGACTGACACAAAAAGTAAGCACGTAAAAAGAGAAAAAAATGGAAAGACTACAAAGATAATGAATAAATATACAAAAAAATGAAAAATGGTGACTCACCTACAAGGTTGATGACTGATGCTCAACACCGGTTAAACCTCACAAGGGGGACCTCCCCCGGGGGTACTCCTAACCTTCGCCCGAGATGAAGAAGTATCGACTCCTCTACCCACTGTTAGAGCTTAGGAGCCCAGTCACCAGAGTTGTAGTCTGGTCTTAGCTAGCAAAATAAAACCACATCGACTCTTGCTTTTTTGGGTAGTAACAATGAAAAAATTCGTTAAGAGTAAGGTGGGCCTCCCCCTTAAACGTTCATTCCCATAGGATCATGCATCCTATGGCTATCCACCAGGCATTGGGCATGAGTTGTCCTAGTGCCAACCCAAGGCAAAATAGCAGCTCCCTAAAAAAAGGGGACTGGAAAGCGTAGACCCGCTAGAAGGGCCTGCTCGTACAATGCCACACTACCGGCAAGGGCTTCGAAGGCCTGGGTGTCTCCAGGGGCAGCAAGAATGTCCCACTCAGGAATAGAGAGAGAGGAACAAAATCGAGTCAGGGCTCAATCCCCTAACTTAGAAGTATAGCTGACAGTAATGAAATCCTACTCGAGGGCAATCTCCCCCACTGCCTCCTGAACGTTGGATGGAACTGGCCCAGTGGCTTGCTCCACAGGGTTTTGCCAGACCTCTGATAGGTCATTGGCACCATCAACCATCCAGTCAATGGTATCCCTGGACATCATCAAGTGTGGGTTTACAAAAAAGAAAAGAGAAGGGGACATAAAATGAAGACTCCAGAAAAGGGAAGAAAAACAGACTACTCAGCAAAAAAACTAGGGGCTACCAGATGCTGAAACTAAGTTAAATAGAATGAACTTAAAATAATAAAAATAAAATAGAGTACCTAAAAGAAAGATGAACGGTAACAAGAGAAGAAGATCCGAGAGCAGTAAGAAATAAACGTCGGAGGTGATGAAGAACAAATGCCCGGAGATACGAAGAGTGCTTGAAGTAGTGACAGCTAAGTGCAGGGAAGCAGGGAGCTTTACCGAAAATTGCCCAGGAGGTGAACACAAGTGCAAAGGATAGTTGGGAATGATAGAGAAAAACAAACATTTCTTCGGGAAAGGGATTTATAGGCAGTCTCATACATTCTTGACTCTACACGTGTTGTATATTTGGGGGTAGTGAAATTAACCCAGGAGACAAGGCAATGCGTGAATATCAAAATCACCAAAGAATTTAAATACGATCGTCTGATGGCCTAGAGATCCAAAGAGACACGATGCTTGACATGACCCATAACCGGCGTAGTCACGTCCCCTCAGTTGCCGAGGTCCATTAAATGTGAAGCCATCATTGACGCCTGTCCCCAATTAATGTTACCTTGGTAACTAAAAAAGCGAGCAACATGTGCCGAAACAGATGATAACGGTAGCAAATAGTTTGCATTCTTGAGCCACGTAGCCCTGGACTCGAGAATTAGGGGGCAGCTAATAGGAAAAGATACTGAGGCCCCAAAAACCGACCTCGATGAACCCGCATAGCCCCAACCCTAAAGAAACTAACCCAGTGAGTCCCTGAGGAAACCAAACTAGGGAAGAAACCAACTTGGGGAGCTTTCGCGGTCCCACGACCTAAAAGATATTGAGGCCACCAATGGGAGGTCTTGCTACTCGACAACCTTTTGACACTTAGGATTACACAGCGAGCACCAAGTCACTCACTCCACCCTTCAGTACTCGACATTCTGAAACCCTCAGGATCACCCCAGGGGCATTGCCTAAACCACCCGATACCAAACAAAAGAGTCATGACCACGACAGGCGTTGGATCTCCAGGAGTCCCTACTAGGCAAGAAAGGGTAGAGACCCAACTTTCCATATTTGGAAATAAGAACAATCCAAAAGTCGTTACCAATAGAGAATATCTTTTACAACTGGCTTGACATATTGAGAAAATGACAAAAAAATATAAAGAGCAGGGGGCACGGCGAGGAACATGGGAGAAGAGACAGACCGTATCTCCTCTGATACGTCACTACTCAGTCTATAAATATCAACAACGATTCACTCACCAGGTATGAGAAACCCTAATTTGAGTTGAACATTCTACTATCCCCACCATCTGACTTGACCTTCGGAGAGTTAGAAGCCGACACCCCACCAGTGTCTATCTCCTTGACTCTCTATCTGTGTTGTACATGGTTCATTTCGCTAGAGACCTAAGCCTATCATGCAACCATCTGACCGGTGTATGGTCACCCTTAATTCCAAACACCATCAATAACAATCTTGGGGTTTAAATTAGTAAAACAGTTAAGGTTCACAATGGCTAAGGATCACCACTACAGGCATGGCTTCTTATTCCATCACCTCTAGCCGACAAGTTGGCAGCATTAAACTTCCCTAAGAGCACAATAAAAAGAAACCTATAGTAGGTAGGCTCGTGGACATACACAACACCCATTATAAACGAATTTTTTTGTATAGCCCCCGAACGTTTCCTAATACCAACTTGATCATATTATGGCGTGACCCTTGATAATGGAGGGCATATTATCTGAGAATTTGCTTGAGAAATTCCCACTAGCATCGTTTCACCTCAATCACCTTTTGGTTCTGAGTTCTGACAAGGCTTAGGATTTCTCTCATCTAAAGGTGGCAATGAGTCAAACGGGTTGAAAGCCACATTGCTGAAAATTGAACTAGATTGTCCAACCAAACTGGCTTAGACTAGAACCAATCTTTCATTGGGTTGACCTAAGCTCATAACTGGACTGCAAATTACTACTACTACTAATAATAATAATAATAACCACCATTTTAATGGTTTTTCCACCAAAATAAAAAAATTAAAGCATTTTCTAAGGTATCCCCTTTGTGTGTGTGTGTGTGTACAGCCTCTTGAACCTACATCATGTTGACAACCGCTCAAGGTGGGACTGGGCTGATCCGGTGTTCCCCCCTCCCTCCCACCAAACTCCAAGGATTCAACCCTGGGTCTTCCCTAAAGATCCCATTTTCGTACATATAGCTACTTTTGAATCTAATGCATCTTATATATCTTTTGGAATATTTCCTAAAGGTAAGTACATATCTTATTCTCAAAGCTACTTTTAGCGAGTAAATACATTATTTTATTTCTACTCATATTTGCATGCCATGGGATGATAGTATCAAAACTTATTAAAAGGTCTTTGCAATCCTTAATGCAATTCCTAATTTCATTCAAGCATTCTTTCAAGGTTTCCTTCATAGCTTCAATCACGGTTTTTGAGTTGCCTTCTACAATAAGCTTCTTTATCCCCATGGATATGGTTATTTGTAATCCAAATAGTGTTACCTCAATTAGGAGTGATGAACACATTTGTTTTGGATCATGAAGCCATTCTCTTTTAGAGTTTCGCATCCCGTGCTTGTTTTTTTGTATTCTTGTGGATAATGCGTCATCAAAGTTCATTTTTGTGAATCCTACCCTTGTGGGCTTCTAACTGCTGTCCTCAGTCTTTTCCTCTTCCTGGTTCTTTGCCAGCACTTCCAAATCCTTTATTAATCTGCATCCACTAAACAGTAATTGTGTTTATATTCACAGTTTTTCCATTAAAAATTATATTATTTATATGCTTCTAGACCAACAATAAATAAGGATACATTTCCATAACCAGCTCTTCTCTTTATTAAATATTTCATTAAGCATAAACTAGTACTTTAGCTAGTCTTTAAAGTTATTCTCCCTTTCTTCCCCGATCTTGTCCTGGAGTTTCCCTTTTGAGGCCACTTCATCCTATAACGGTAGATTGCTCCCCCTGCTTTCTAGTGCCTCAAAGTAAGGGGGGCAGGGTGAAAGGCTCCTCCTGATGCTTACTTTTCCACTTTCCTTGCTTCTTTACATAATTGAATAATGGGAAATGTGAAAAGCGCTGTGAGTTAGATTTCTAGTTGTTTACAATCCAAAGTCACTTTCAAAAATTTCGAGTTTCTTATGGCATTCATTGCATCTTATGGAGACATCTCTGCAAATGCAATGGATATCAACTCGTTAGATAGGAGGAAGCCGTCCGGGTCACTGAGCCGAATAAACTCCACCACTTCTTCAATCTTCTGCTCATTTGATAGCATACACTCAAATTCATCCGCACACAAGGCTCTTCTCTTCTCATCAAGAGCAACCACATGCCCACTCTCCATAAATGGTCGAAATGCCTTGCACAGGGAAATGAGAAGAGGGCTACCAAAAGCTTCTATAAAAGACTTCACATCTAGGCCTCTTGCAGTTCTAAGGGACAGCATCACAACATCCATTGCAGTGTCCTTGACATCAACCTTACCAACATCATGGTGATCAACCACTCCATCCTCCAAATTCTGCACATAGCCCATGAACTCTTTCATACTCCGGGGTCTTGAGAACCTCACTCCTCCAATATAACTGGCAGCCCCAAGACCAAATCCGTAGAAAGATTTGTTCTGCCAGTAGGTAAGATTGTGCTTACACTCGTATCCGCTCTTGCAGTAGCTGCTAATCTCGTAATGGTCGTACGCAGCATTAGAGAGCATCTCCGAAGCCATCCTATAGAACTGTGCAGACAGTGTTTCAGAAGGTAGGGGGAATTCTCCTGGTGTATACCTGTAAAAAAATTGAATTTTAATTCAATTTCATAAAGCAAAAACTACATATTTTACCACTGGTACTACTAGTTTACTTACAAAACTCCAAACTTGGTGCCTTGCTCCACTTGCAAATCATAGACTGACACATGAGTAGGATTTGCTTTCACAGCGTGCTTCAAGCTAGCTTCCCACATCTCTAGTGTCTGATGAGGGAGAGAAGAAATAAGATCCATACTCCAATTCTCGAACCCACATGACCCAATAATCTCTATAGCTTCATACACCTCCTCGATGCCATGGGCTCTCCCGCATGCCCTTAACAACTCTTCTTGAAAGGCCTGAACCCCCAGAGACACTCTATTCACCCCTAATTCCAACAATTCCCCCATTTTCCTCGTATCAAACGTCCCAGGATCCATTTCTATTGAGATTTCAGCATCGGAACACACCCCAAATTTTGATCCCAGGGTTTCTAGGATTGAGGAGACGAGTTTTGGTGGCACAAGGGATGGTGTTCCTCCTCCGAAAAAGACAGTTTTGAGAGGTGGGTTGTGGTTCGATTTTACATTTGTGGCTTCGATTTCTCGACAAAGGAGTTGAACGTAATTTATGATTCGTGAATCGTCTTCCATTTGATTCGAAGAACCAAGTGCAACAATTGGGAAGTCACAGTAATGGCAACGTTTTCGACAGAAGGGGAGATGAACATAGGCCGAGGCTGGAGGAGATGGGGGAGTTAGGCGGATGGGGGTAATGTTATTGTTGGTTGAGGCATTTTCTCGAACAGTCGGTGGGTTTTGTAAGAATGCATTGGAGATAGAGAAGGTAGCAACTGGGAATTTGGATTTGGTAGGAACAATGGTAGAGATGATGGGGCTGAATGTTGCTTTAATCATGATTTGATGATGAAAATGAACAAAGAAACGGGTGACATATAATGGTAATGGAAGCAGCAAAGAGAGAAGCCAAAGGCGCGCTCAGCTGTGAGCACTGAAGCAGTCAGTGGTTACAATTCACACACACACACAAGTGTGAGGATGACGGCGTCATGGTAAGAAGTTAATGACTCATGAGAGCCGGTTTCTGGAGGGATTATTTCTCCCTATATTTTCTGATACGTTGCCCAGATGATCACCTTCCAAGTGTTGAAGAAGGGAATCTAACCATGGACCCACGATACTCTCCCCGTAAGGGATAAGAACGAAATTAAATGATTTGAATATGAACCAACCGTAGGAGGATAAAATATCGGCTTCGAATGGAAGCAAAATATAGTACCACATCGAAAAGGTGAGAACATCTCCTCCTTCCTGCAGTTCTATATAAGTGTTGTTCTTCTGCACATTCAGATCACGCAGCCGCGCGGTGAGCACAGAGCGAACTATTCTTTCGCCTTTTACTAAAGAATACCGTGTGCTCGCCGCACTCAGCGGCATACGCCTATTTTTGGAGGGCCTTCCTTAGTTGGAAGGTCCCACAAAATATTATCATAAACATTTAAGAGGGTTGGTCATATTAGATAGAGCGCTGGCTCTCTCATTACGGTGGTCAGATCAGAAACCGATTTGGGTATCTCAAGGTTGTAGGTAAAAGAGAACGAATAGTGGGGACTCTATGGGAACTGCTACAATACAACTTACGTGCGCAAAACAAACATTTCCAGCTATAACTGCTCCCAAAACCTGTTAATAAAAGGTTCTAAAGGAGTCTCAGAGCAGATAACGTAACGTAAAATGGAGTAATTTTCTAACCAAGCGAACAAGGGTCAGTGGAATGGTTTCTTCCATTCCATCCGAGCCTGAGTATTCTCTACCAAAATAGGTACTTGCATTTTCACACTGCGGCTGCCAATCAACAGACTTTCTTTCTTTCCTTTTTTATTTTTTAGTAAAGGCCAATCAGAGACTGGCAAGATAAATTTAACTACACTATGAAACAATAAATAAAGAAAAAATACCAGAGGATAGCAAATTAATCTTATATCCCAAACTAGATTACAAAACTGTAATTGTCCTGCATATTACTTTCTGTTACACAAGACATTTTACCATGTATGGCCCTTCAAGCTCATATCCCAATTTCCTATAATAATGCCGGGTTCCTACACCCGAAATTACAGCTATTTTTCTTGATCTATGCTCCCCACGAGCAATCCGCTCTGCCTCTTCCATCAAAAGTGTCCCATAGCCCTGTGTAACCACAAGAAAAAAAAAATAGGTCACATGACAAGTAGAACAAATATCGCAATCAAATGAAAGATGTCATAGCCCCAAATTACACCCAACACAAACAATTTCTTGATGCACAAGCATCATTACGAGCTTATTATTCCCATTTCCAACAGTTACCAAAAAATAAAGTAAAATAAAAAATCCAACAGTTGCTTCAATGTGGTACTATATAATGAATTACCAGTGCAATGAAAGGACACACACACAATCACAATTAAATGTAAAAGCATTGCTACGTTACCTGGTGCTGAAGTTTATTGGCATCCCGACCATGCACTGGAACTGCAGTTCCATAAACATGCAGTTCACGAACAATTGAACACCTCCCATAGAGTTCTGGGCATGTTGTGTTCTTGCCACATTTCCGCAGGCGCAACAACCCAACAAGAATATCCTGAGCCCACAAAGAGAAATAAAGAATTAGGGCACAATATGTGCCAGAAAGCTATTGCTACTTCAACAAGTGAGATTTACGGAACATTATACAAAAATTAAAACGGTGTTTACATATGTGAGTGATTAGACCCTAGTGTTTTCAATTTATTTATATTTTTTGGTGTGCCATTTTCGTTTTTTTTTTCTTCTCCACTTCTCCCTCTCTTTTTATTTTTTAGGTGGGTAAAACCAATACAAGCACCACTGTTTCAAAGACAAGTTTGATAGGTCCTCATCCCAAACTGTTTATTAAGAAATCTATTGCTGATTGTCGTGATGACCATGCAATCTGTTAAGAGGCTTGAGGTCTTAACAAATTCATCTCCCAGAGACCCAGCAGATTACTTGTGAAGTCAGAACAATGAAGTTCCTTGCAAAACATTATCTACAAGATAAAAATGAAGAACTGTAGAGAGGGACCAATATATCAGAATATATGATTAAATATTGCAACAATTTTGACTAAATTATGCAAAATGTGCCTAGATAAAATGGGCATTATATTTTAGAAAAAGTCTGCCTCCATTCTTAGGTTGAAAATTCTATAATACAAATACTATTTGTTTCTCCTTTTTTGCCAACAGTCAAATAATCCTTCACCATGAAAGCGGTATATATATATGGGAAATGAGAGAGAGAGAGAGAGAGTTTCCATGCCTGGCGTGTATCTTCATATGAGAGAAAAGTTTCCCACCCCTCATTTGCTGTATAATCACGGCGAACAAGCTCCACTTCTTCAGGCTTTATTTTGTGGTGAATGTCCTGAATTTAAACCCCAGAAATGTTAAAAGATTAAAAAGGTGGGCAAGGAAATCAAGTCGTCAAGGTCTTTCATGTACTACATGTGCAAGTGAGGACAGCTGAGTTTTCCTACCTGGATTCCAGCTTCACGTGTTCTAACATCACGGCATTTCAAACCCAAGTCGTCCATCCGAGCCAAAGCCAGCTCTCTAAGATTACCCTTCTCAACTCCGGAAGTAACTAAAGGCATAGGGATGTCCCTCTGAACTCTATAAACACGTGTCCAAGGAGGCACCATTGCTAGAATCCTTGCTACAATGTCCACGAGCTGCTCTGGTGGATAATTTCTATACCTGCAAGATGGGAAAACTGACAATTATTCATCATCCATCAATCATCTATTATGAATTGAACTTGATTCTCATCTGTCATGCCTTCCAGGCTATTAAAAAATCCATAATCCCCATCATGAAGAATTGCATTCTTTAGGCATATAACATGAATGGCAGGTAGCGGGTGATTTAAATGAACACTATACCTGCCAGTCTTCCAAAGCTCATAAAGCCCAGTTCCACGAATTACAAGTGTGGGGTAGATTTTAAGACCGTCTGCCCTAAATGATGGGCTTTCAAAAAATTCCCGGAAACTTTCTAAGTCCCTCTCTACCCCAACATTTGGAAGATCAGGCATCATGTGAGCAACAACCTGCAGAAACACACATTAATAACATGAAAACAGCCGTAAAGAAAGATTATTCTGAACATAAAATATGATTAGTATGACAATCTTATAATAAAGACATCTACCTTGACATTCCTGAACAAAGGGCAAGAAAATAACAAGAGATTAGTTAGGGGCACACCTTAAAACCAGCATCCTTTGCCAGGCAAAAGCAATCAGCTACAGCAGCTACAGTGTGCCCTCTATTAGTGTCACGGGCAACATCTTCATATGTGCTTTGAACTCCTATCTCCAGTCGAGTACAACCATAAGAAAGCATTTGCCGCAAATGAGGTCCAAGGCAATAATCTGGCCTCCTAATAGATAAAAGACCGCAAATTAAAAGACCAAGAGGAAGAACATTAGCTAACGGCTATTTTACCTGTGAAAATAAGAGTTCCAATAGAACACCAAAGCATTTGCAAGTACAAAATTTGATATTCCAAATCATAGTTAGATGTGAGGCTTGATGTGGAGAAGCTCTTCACAAGAAAAGCTCCAAGTCCAGTAAGATTCCAGGAACTTCAACACTTTCACAGTACCATGGTTCCACTATATAATCTTGTCAAGAACTAGGGTAATAATTTACTCTCAAACCTTGAAACTTCTTGAGAAGATGGGGTTTCCAACTTCCTGTATTCCCTACCCTGTGGCCTACACCTGCTTCATATGCAGCAGGATCGGTACTCACAATTTTGATGGATCTCAGAAAGGAGATGTCCTAAGTCGGAAAAAAAAAAACTATAGAAGCCTGATTTGCTAAACACCCACACATTTAAAGGCATTTTTTTCCTTGTATGTCCAAAAGAATGGGATCAAACGGATACAAACTTATAGTTTTGAATTAGATGAAATCTGACCGAGGAGATTTCCTAGGTGGAATCCACTGAATGTTAAGTCCTGACCCTATTGCATCTGTGGCACATTTAAGGCACAAGGACACTTCCCATCTTGTCAAGAATAACCAATATTTTTCTCAACTCTAATAACGACTCAACTATGACTTGAGCGCATTGCTCATATCATTGCAACCATCAGGTTGAATATTCTATTCAGCTTGCCCTGTGCAAAAAAAAAAAAAAAAAAGGACTCACGTTTCAATAGTCATGCCGATACACTTAATCGCACTGTGCTCAGAGTAACAAACAGCCTCCTCAACATTGGCAGAAGTGTGTCCTGATAAAGCATCGTGAAGGTTCCTTGTAAAATAATCACGATATTCAGACGGCAATGACATGAAAGTACCCCCCATTAAGATGAATTCAACCTGCAAAATATTCAGTGTTGTAACAGAAAACATGCCTTGATGTAAATAAATCAAATCATGCTTAAAGAATCATTTGATTTCTGCTCTGGGAGGGTGTCCAACCTTATCCACACTGTGGCCCAAACGCTTCAGCTGATCTATTCTGCTTCTAGCTTGGACATATGGATTGTATCTGAAATCATGTATAGATAAGCAAAAAATAAGAAGATTATAAATTAACAAAAAAAATATCTCCAATTATAAAATCACAATATATATATATATATACCCATTTGCAAAAAATTACATGAGGTACAAGAAGTTCTTAACTAAAATTACATACATATATACAACAACAACAAACAGCCTTATCCCAGCCATATATATATTTGCAAAAAATAAAAAAATTAAAAATGAAGATGTCAAATTCTTTTTAAATGAGATACAAAAAGTTCTTAACTAAACACTCAAGAACGACCAATACAGTAGCACGTCAGTAATCCTGCGCTTGGGAATTCTGTCCCTTTCCTTCTGAGGTGTATCTTTTTGTTTAGTTATTCTATTTCTTCTGCACCTTCTCAAAATTGTATTCTTCTTTTAATTGTTATTGGAGTGACATATCCTTTTCTCATTAGATGCTTTGTATTATCCCTTTATTTATTTTTTCCTACATTCTAGATACCTTCCCACAACCAACTTCTTCTTTCTCCTGCTAATGTTTCCCTCTTATTGTGTTTCATTTATACTGCAGCTCTAAATAAGATCTGACTTTTTTTCTATATAACCAAAGGTCAATTTAACCTTTATAGCAAATGAAAGAAATAAAATTTTCATGTATTCAGTAAGAAAGGTAGAATTAAGAAGCATATATTATGCAGGATCTTACAATCTCTGATACCAAGTGATGTAGGGCAGCCTTGTGGCTGTTATATCCTGCTGATATGGCCCAAAAGAATTGTGTGGAAGCAAGGACAGAATTAAAAGCAACCTAAAACAGACTATATGCACATGCAAACAACTCAAACTTAAGAAGGAGATGAAGTGAAAGGAGAGAAACAAATCAGAAAAATTTAAATAGAATAGAGAAGGAAAGAATTAGAAGAAAGAAGACTGTTTTAGGATTTCTAGAATTTAATGGCAGAACCTTTGAAATTACCAAAATGCCCCTGCAGATGCGTCAGAAAACTCTGCAATTTTACAAAGTGTTAAATGAATTGAAAAGTGATCTCCATGCAAAATTTGAGGTTATTCTGATAAATCTAGGTATATAAAACTGTAAAACTAGCAGTCTGCAGTATTTGTTGATGAAGATGACATAAAACAGAAGTGTAATATTTTAAACAGAAACTGAGAAGAAAGGAAGGAAACTAAAGAGGAGTTAGAGGGAGAAGATAGGGAAGGGATTAGGGAAGAAAACCCTGGAAAGAAAAGAAGAGAAGTATAGTTTTAGATGGGGCGATTTCAAGAGAAGTATAGCCCAGAAATTTCTGTTAATGTATGTATAATAACACTAAAGAATAAGGATTCAAAACATAGGGGTTTGCAGAGAATGTTAGAAAGATTTCTTAGACTCAAGTAGAGGTTAGAGTAAAGAATAAAACCTGATAAAATAAAGTAGAGAAAACCTTATTTTAGATGGTGTAATTTGGTCTAATAAGCCTTCCAAGGATTCAATTGAAATTTGATCTGTCATGTCTCTTTCTCCTAGTTACCAGAGCGAGAAGCGAAAGTGGGAACAATGTGAAAGCGAGAAGCAGGAAGCAAGGCACAATAAATCCTTAGGAAGCGAGAAGTGAAAAATGATAATACAATAATAACTATAAATTAAAATCAATAATTTTAACTACAATACGATAAAATGAATAAACTTAAAGAAAGTACAAAAAACCCAAAATCTATACTATGTAAGTACAAAGAACCATGACATATAAATCAATATGCAAACCATTTGTTACTAGTATGGCCAACCATACCTTAG
>JAOXJP010000006.1:1269896-1283213 GCA_025762735.1 Platanus orientalis | reverse complement strand
GCGATTTCAAGGAGATAGAAATTCAGAATTTTTTGGTTTTGAAAACTTGTAATAATCAAGTAATATAATAGGTAATAGGGCATGATTGTTTTACAAGATTTTAAAAGGAATTTTAGGAGAATATATAAGGAATATGAGAAAGTTTCACACTTGATCAAGGATGCAGTAGATTGGTTTCTTTGAGTGCCATGATTTGATGCTCTTGAGCTTTAATGGAGATCCTTCAATAGAATGATGATGACGAGCAAGCAAGACTTATGTATGTGTCACCCCACAAGAGAGCTAGATTCAAACAAGAATGTTATGTTGGGTTAGTAAGGGTCTTGCAGGGCAAGAACATTTATTTTATGCATCCATACAATAAGGCCAATAGTGCCAAGGTTTTGTTGGTTTTTTTAGAGAGTGATCATGTCACTTATCTTTATCCCAAGTTTTCTAAGGTCAAAACTTGTGTTTTTGACTTGATTTTGGTGTCATTAGAGAGGTTATTAAGTTACCTTTCTAATAAGACCAAAATTGCGCAAATCTAAAGTGATTTGGGAAAGTTATGACCAAATTTCTAAAAGGGGTATCAGTGAGTGACAAGAATGTGGTTTTTTTTAGAAGTTTTGAATTTTAGTTAGTGTTTGCAAGCCTATTAAAGGCACCCCTTCCCCATAATTATGCAGGGAAGATTGATTAAACAAATTGTGTGTTATTGGGTAGATTTCTTAAGGCAACCGTGGGCTGGTCCCTCTTCTTCCCAATAGGGTGATGCCTCCTTCTAGGCTCCCCTCTCTTGTTCAATCGTGATCATGGGTTGTAGCACTCCTAGTGCACTCGTGGGTCTCTCTCACCCATAGATATCAGAGCGAGAAACAGAAACGGGAAGTAATGCGAAAAAGAGAAGCGGGAAGCGAGGCTCAATAAATTCTTGGGAAGCGAGAAATGAAAAATAAGAATAAAGTAAATAACTATATATTATAATCAATAATTTCAACTATGATACAATAAAGTGAATAAGCTTAAAGAAAGTACAAAAAACCATTTGTCACTATATGTAAGCACAATAAAGTAAAATCTATACTATGTAAGTACAAAGAATCATGGCATATAAATCAATATGCAAACCATTTGTTACTAGTATGGCCAACCATACCTTAGATTTTACCATACATAAGATTTTTTAAAGATAACTTACATCTTAGAGTCAGACTATAGAAGACCTTGTATAAAAACCATCGGATTTGAATCTTTTTATTGTATTGGAATAAAATAATATAAACAATAAATTCAACTCTAAATTTTTTTCCTACAAAAATCATTACTAAATCTCATAGATAATATTTTGTTTAATGCTAACCGCATAGGATTTACATTAAATAAAATACAATATTGTTTCTCGGATTGCTTCTTAATCAATTCTCTAAACATTTTTATTCTCTTCTCCTGAGGCTTCCACTCAGTTTCCTAAATAGTTTTCACTTGTTTCATTGAGCCTCCCATATTTGGGAAGCGTGCTTCCCATTATATGGAGAAGCGGAATGGAATTAGCTTCACAAACGAGCTTCCCACCTTGTACCAAGCTTCCCTTCAACCATATTATTTCTCTCTGAAATCCAACGAGTTTTAACTTGCTAATGATGATGTATTTATAGCAGCAACAAGAAGGTAATGCAATTGGATGAAGAAAAGAATGAAGAAAATAGAAAGAAGAAGATTGTAGAAGAGGTAAAAGAAGAAGAAGAAGAAGGGAAGACGATATTAGAGGAAGGAATAGGGAAGCAGCACAGGGTTAAACCCTAGCTATTCCATATGGCTACACCATGGGAAGCGGGGACTAGAAGGGATAAACCCAAATAAAACCAAACTCAATTCATTAATTCATCATGTCTGCATTGTACACATCGTCTAGGGCATTTTTTATAAGCCTACAACTCAAGAATTTAGGAATAGCCACAATAAGAACTCCTAAAATTCTAGGAAACTTGCTAACCTAAAACTTGCTAAAAACAAAGACTACTAAAATCACACTTTCCTGAAACTAAAACCTACTCCAATAAGGAGCAGTCATCCAGCCATGTTGTAGGGGCCACTGGTTGACTTTGAGACCCACTAAAGGACAAGAATATACTAGCTGTTGACCAAGCCTAAATACCTATACTAACCTTGGCTTTTCAGCCTTAGTACAAACATGCCCTTATGAATTAAAAATCCCCAAATATCCCATGGCACTATTGGCCTTATTACAATTAGACCCAACCCCTAAAATAAGACTACCCACACATGACACAAAACTTGAACCTTGCTCTCTTGTGTGGTGGCACATACAAGAGCCTCTTTACAATGTCAGCACGATATATTCCATGATATGTGGGTGGCTCTTCACCAAGATCTTGCTGATTGACACTCCAAAAGCCTTCAACCCCTAGATTCAATTATCTTCAAACTCTAAATATCAAACTCTAGAACTAGGAACTTCCCCTTTTAAGAGAAAAAAATATAGTAACCCAAATGACTCCTCTGATCACTGTCAAACTCATTGTTTGGGATATATTACTACCTAGACAGATTTTATTTATAAGAAAAGAATAAATGGAAATTAAAGAGGGGTACTAATTAAAAGAATTTTAAAATATCCTATTCAACCCCCTCTAGGATTAAAACCGGACTTTCACGTATTTCAAATCCAATGGTCCATTTCCCTTATTGAAGAATTTGCTTCACAGCTTGGTAATGTATGACATTTGGTTGGTGGCATATTAAATTTATAGCATAGGATACAACAACAACAACAACAAACAGCCTTATTGCATAGGTCTGACTAAATGAATTCTTCTCTTTCTTTCTCTTATTTCTTGCTTCTTTCTTCTTCCTCTTCAATTGCTAGTTGTTGTTTATTGTTTTCTGAGTGCAAGAATTCTTTAAAGATCATCAAGAAGATATCTTTATTGTTTCTTGAATCTCCACAACCGATAATACTTTGTTTACACAAGGTTTTCCCTTTTTTACCATTGTTTCTCTACCCTAACCCTGATCACCTTCTTCAATACCACTCGGCCAGTCCTAAATCCCATTCCCTTTTATTGTTTCTTTTAAGAAATCAGAGAACCTATTCTCCCTAAACCCTACGGCACTTTATTCCAGAAGAGTTACTTGTGTTTCGTATCAGAAAATCAAAACCTCTGGTATTGCAACTGGTGACAGCTTCCTGGGTGTTTTCTTCATAGAGATTCTTGACTCAAAATTAAAACTCTCTGTTTACCACCTGGCAGCACCCTTTCCTGAGAAATTATCTATGCTTCATATTTCACCTGGTAGTAGAATAGGGATACTCTTCCCTCATTGATTTCATTGTTGAAGAAAGGATCTATTGTCAAGACGGCCTGCAGCAGCTTTGGAGTTGTTTTCCTAATTGGATCAGGTTCTATTATGGAGTTTCTCTGATTTTCTATTAGAAATTTATAAACCTGATTATTTGCTGGCCTTGTGGCTGAAGTATCATAGTTTGCCACACTTACTTTAGTGGAATAACTCAGCCTTCTGAAGTATATAAGTCAGTCTCTGGTAGGAGTGATTTGAGACCTATTCTAAGCCTGAGATATGCTCAGAAATCAGACCTGGAAATCCCCACTGGTTGTTCACAGTGTTGACATCTGTTGACTACCCTCTGGACCTTAATAAAACCCTAATCTCAGAGCCTGTTCTGGTCTTGACCTTACCCTAATCAGACCCTCGAACCTTAATCCCCTTTGCTGTTCCTACCTCCAACCCAAGACCCAACAGCCTGTAGTTTTGTCCCAAAACCAAGCCCACAAGTACTCCCTCAGCCTTACTGTCTTATGGTTTCACCCAAACCAGAACCTAGTTATAACTAAGTGGTGACCTACAGTCAGCCCAAGTCCTAATACCATTGCCTACCCGAGACCTCTACCTTGATTTATTATTCTCTGCCAGTAACATAGCACTATCCCTTCTTTTACACTTTTAATTTAATCCTGTTTAGGTTCTTAACATATTGATTGTTTGCTAAGTTTCTATGCCTGAGTTTAGTTATTAGTATTTGCATTGAAATCAGATTCTGTTTTAAGTCTTTATTTGAGTCCATTCATTATCAAAGAGTCGATTCATACTTTGTTATCTTGATTGGGCTTAAGGTGCACTTGAATTGAGAGAAGGAATCTTGTTTATGGATTTTATTGCTTTGTGTAATTAGGTTAAGATCTCTGATTGTTCATTTGCATCACCAACTTTATGCCTTTACTACAAATTGATCAACATCTTCACATGACCTATATTCAATTGCCCCTTGTTGGAATGGAAACGTAATTATTTGACCATCCTCAAGTCATAACTCATAAAATAGACCAAACACAGTGCTTCTTTGTGGTAAGATCCTCTTACTAGGTGGTTTTCTTTTACTGCTACTTGATGGACCATAGCTCCTTGATGAGATATCAGACTGATACCACAAATAAAAGAGAATTACGCATTCTTTCCCTCACCAAAGGCTGTCTGCTTTCATTTATTTATTTGAAGAACAGAAACACATTTCATTTGCAACAACGTGTTAAAGTTCCCAATTTTTTTTATGAAGCATGAAGAAAATATTTTACCCCTACGTTCTCTTCCATTATAAATTTTCGTTGCTCTGGGTCTGGGTCGTTCAATAACTGCTAACAATAGTAACAAAAAGCATAGAAAACAAAAACATGCCTAATTTAGGACAAAACAATCCAACACAGACTGATAATAACACAATAAATAAATACGTAATTAAATAGAAATTCATCAGAAACATCCAAAAAAAAATGTCAAAAAGAAGGGAAAAAATGATACCCACCAAATAAAAAAGAATTAGGAACAAATTTTAGTAAAAAAAAAATTGCTACCTGGCACGAATTGCTCGCATACTGGTGGGTTCGTAGCCAGTGTAAGACTGGGTGCTATACTCGAAATCGGAGTCGGGTCCGCCGGGACAATACACACAGATGTTTCCAGTGGTGGCGATGTGGGGACACCGATGGGGTTTCGACATAACAGCCACAACAGCAATACCAGAAGCGGTGCGGACGGGCTTCGCCCGAAGGCGAGGAAGCAGAGACTCGCGTTCTGACTCGGGCAAAGCGGCGATCATCTCAACGAGTTTGGGGGCGCGAGCGAGACCATACTTGCGACAGGCGGCGGACTTGAGGGCGTTGAGGTCGACGTTCTCGCCCCTGTGCGAGCGCTCCACCATATCGTTCACGATCTCCGCGATAGCTCGGACTCGCGCTTCCTCTTCGCTAAGTCCGTGCGCAACCACTCCTCCTCGACCCGGCCGAGGCATCTTCCTCGGCTCAGCGACTTCGACCGTTGCCATAGATGAGGGTTTCAGAGATCTGCAACTTCAAGTGCTGTATTTTGCTTCCTTAGGTCGTCTTCCTCTTTTACACTCCGCAACAGTGCATAAATATAACTTGTACCGACGAAAATACCCTTGTATGTAGCTATAGAGTCACGTTTAGACCGGGCTTACGTTCCAGGATTGGTTCAACCAGATTAGGGCTGTATTCGTATCTATTTAATCGAACTCAACATTAACAAGAGAAGGGGAGCTGACAACTGGAGAGGTTTCAGCTTCTTTCATTCAAAACGGGAATGAAAAGATGAGAACTGGCTTAGGTTTAGGCTTAAGGTATTCAAGTGTTGTATTCTATGTAACATGGCCTATAATGCCATAATAAAAGAGATGTGATCAGCTGCAGCAAATTTGCTGTAGCTTGTAAGTAGTACAGTAAAAAAATGTGGGTATTTTATCTTTTAACATGGGTTGTTTTGTCTTTTAACATGGGGTTTTTGTCTTTTTATGTTCTTTTCGGTCATGCTACTTAAAAGTTATAGCAACATTTGCTGCAGCTAATCATTTGGCATAATAAAAATATTTATTATATAATATTTAAGTATATAGGATAGGGCTGTCAACTATCTGAATAGCATCTGTATTCGAATCGATTACAAAATACATCTATCTCTTATTCGGTTATTTGAATATGTTGAAATTGATACATAATTAATTTTTGGGAAATTTGTCAGACTTGACCCAAATTTTGATGAATTTGTCAAAAAATGTTGTAGACCATCACCTTGCCCAAATAGGACTTTTGTAAGGATAAAATTACTTTTTTACCCTTTTGAAAGGAAAATCTAAGGAAACCAAATCCCTAATCTTTTGAAGACACCCAATTCAAGCATCGCCAAACACTTTTGTGAATGATCAAAGACATAGCATCTAACCAGAGTAAACTCATGGATCTCTCCCATGTATTGTAAATCGAAACACTATCGTTAACAAAGGTTGTCTAACTAGTGTTTGACAACTCCACTACTCATTGCACTTATGCAAATGAAACAACAATGCTGGTTTTTCATTTGGAGAAATCAATGACATTTACGTTTAACTGGTAAATTACAAGATTAATCTTAATTATCACCTGAAGCTACCGATATGAACGAAAACAAGACAGCACCTTTCTGTAACTTGTACTAAAGAGAAACTTTTTACACAAAAAAGCAGACAACACCTTTAGATCAAACATCACTAGAGAAAGAGAAATCCATAAAAGACAAAAGCAATAGTCATTTCAAGGGTGATCTTTTATTATAGATTAGAGTTGGTAATCAGTAGTTTTCCTATTCAAATCACAAAAATGCTTGTGTGGATTCTTCTCAAAATCCTCCCTAAGAATACGATAGTCTCTTCCGGGTGCTTTCATGGTTTTCACCTCATTAGTTGCAGTGAGGATTTTATACGCCGACACCTAACCTGTACCGTATCCGCCGATGGTCAAGCGGGTGAAAACATTAGTGCCGAAAGTGATTTTTCACTTTTTGGGGGAGTGTGTAAAACACTTTTGATGCTGATGTGGCCCCCCATTGACTTAGGCGTTTTTGTACTTCGAGCATAGAAAAGTCTTGCCGCATTAGTCGGCATCGTATCTCCCCATGCAAGAAGGGTGGGCACCAACAATTGTGGCAACACCAATTGCTAAAGCTATTCAAAGCCCAAACCTCCTCTCCATGTCATTTCCATTGCTTCCTGAACCAATTATGCCTACGGAGTTTCGACTAGTTTGTCACACTAAAATTTCGTTTTTCTAAAATAACGAGGTTTGTGAATCACACATGGAAGGACTCTTCCTACGAGTCACACACGGAACACAAATTTTTTTTTTTTCATGTTATTTGCTTCTCTTTGAGGTATTTTTGGTGGTTGCCTACAAAGGATGTGTTTGTTGATGATTTTTGTCAAATCAGTTCATTTGGCAAATTTGATAAATAATCAGGTGTAAAAAAGGAATGCAAAATTTAATAACTATAATTAACTGTGTTTTTTTTTAATGAATTTACCCTTTAAAAATCCATTTTGGGCAAGGTAATAGTTTACCACATTTTTTGGCAAATTCTCCAAAACCTGGATCTGATTTGATAAATTTCCCTTAATTTTTATACTATAATGTTATGTAAAATACAACATATGAATAACCTTAACCTTAATCCATTTTACATCGTTCATTTCTAATTTGAAAGAAAGAAAGCTCCCAATAGCCAGTTCATCATTCTTGTTGATCTATCAACCGTTTTCTATCTCTATAATTCTTAGGTTCTTGCTGTTTTCATAAATATTTGAAAAATATTCAAATTCAATTCAATATTCGATTAATAAACAAATACAAATACAGATATACTTATATCCAATTCATATTCAACCGTTGACAGCCTTAGATAGTGATACTTATAGCCGAACAATGGAATCAGATATAACTGCATCTGTATGGTCTTTAAGCAAACTGAATACATAATAATCGGATAGTTAACAGCCCTAAACCATCTGGGTTGGTTGACCCGGGCAGCGCGACGACGGCCGGACCCAACACATTATTGGGTATCCTTACAAGCGTATCTTGTTGCGTGTTTTTCCAGCTTTATAACAGCTCCAACCAATTTGGCGGCAACCGGCGTTTCGGTTAGAATCCTTGCAAGAACACCGAAGTCCTAAACATGGCCTCTTCCTTAACAGTAGTGATTCCACCTAAAGGACCTGTAATTCAACACAAAATCATTCCAAGCGACACCAATACGAGGCAACTAGAAAACCAAGCATTCTCACTTCTCCAGGCCTGCACCTCCTTCAAGCAAATGACCCAAATTCACGCCCACATAATCCGAAACTCTATCCACCAAAACAACTTCGTCGCCACAAAGCTCGTCTCCGTCTGTTTCTCCTTTCATAGTTTGTCTTACGCCATTCGAGTATTTGATCAGGTTACTGACCCAAATCAGTTCTTATGGAATAACATGATCAAGGGCTTAGTCCATGCTTATTTCTATGAGAATGCTTTGACCTTGTACTTCAATATGCTGAACCATGGTTCCAAACCCAATAATTTCACTTACCCATTTGTCCTTAAAGCATGTTCGGAGCTCCTTGCATTTGAGGAAGGCAAGGTTCTTCATGGACAGATTTTGAAACTGGGTTTGAGTTCGGATGTTTATGTCCAGACGTCGTTGTTGGATATGTATGGGTCTTGTCGAGAAATTGTAGCTGCACGCCACGTTTTTGATAGGATGCCTAACAGAGATATTGTGGCTTGGAATGCAATTCTAGCAAGCTATGTCCGATGTGGGCTAGTGGAAGCTGCCAAGGAGTTGTTTGAGGAAATGCCAACTAGAAATGTTTCCTCTTGGACCACGATGATTGGTGGGTATGTTCAGGTTGGGGATTCTAGGGAGGCTTTGGAATTCTTTCGCCAAATGCAAATTGATGGTGTAAGACCTGATAAAATGACAATTGTGACTATCCTTTCTGCTATTTCAGATCTGGGATCATTGGATATGGGTGAATGGGTTCACAACTATGTCGAGAGCAACAAAATTGAGATCGATGCTTTTGTGGGGACTGCTCTAATTGACATGTACTCAAAGTGTGGAAGCATACAAGCTGCTCGAGAAGTATTTGAGAGGATTAGATTGAAAACAATTACGTGTTATAATGCAATGATCTCAGGCTTTGCAGTTCATGGATTGGGTGAGCAAGCAATCAAGGTGTTTAGAGATGCTGAAAGAGCAGGAATTGGCATAGATGATGTCACCATGATTGGGGTGTTGACTGCTTGTAGTCATTCAGGCTTAGTAGAATTGGGTTGTAGTTATTTTTATTCAATGAGGGAAAAATATGGCATTGAGCCAAAGATGGAGCATTATGGGTGCATGGTGGATCTACTGGGAAGGGCTGGTCGGTTTGATGAGGCAATGGAGATGGTTGAGTCAATAGAGGCAGATTTAGTTGTGTTGGGCACATTGGCTTTTGCTTGCAGGATCCATGGAAATGCTAAATTAGGAGAGGAGCTTGCTAGGAGAATGTCCAAGCTAGATCCAAAAAATAGTGGATTGTTAGTATTAAAATCAAATCTGTACGCAGTTCACGGGAGTTGGGAAGAAGCTGCTGGAGTCAGGAGATTGATGAAGGAAAGTGGGATTCAGAAGAAACCGGGGTGTAGTTGGATTGAGGTGGACAATGTGGTTCATGAATTTGTTGCAGGCGATGATTCTCACCCATGTTCAGAGGATATCAATTCCAAATTGGAGCAGTTGAATGAACAGATGAAGTTGTTGCCAAGAGAAGATTAGCAGAAAAAACAATGTGATCAACTAAGTGAGGATAGGAAGGCACATATATATTCATCTTGCACAAGGTGGTGATCAAGTCCCCTGCTCCATATAATTAAGTTATAACATTTTGATGCAGAAACTTTTCTTGTGAACAGAATGTCATATTTTGGTCCATGGCCTGTGCTAAATTGGTTGGTTTGACTTTGGGAGTTGGAGATCTTGTATTAGGGACTAGGGAGTACATTGAGTCGTGGGCTCAAAGCTCTTGATTGTACTTCACACTTACAATTATGCCGTGGGTACTGTCAAGTCTCTCAACCTATTTGGGTAAACTTTTGGCATAAAAGATCTCCTAAGTGCAACCCAAATGGCAAGCTCCACTCCACCTTGCATGTCACCACATGTACAACCATCCTACTGGATGACAGGACATTGTATACCCTGAATCTCAGCTCTTACTCTTGTTTGTAATCTTGCTATGGTTAGAATTTTTTTTAAAGTAATGGAAAGCATTGCTCAATGCCACACTGTAACAATGGATGAAATTTTCTGATTTAAAATATAGTGTGTGGTTGATGCTAATTGTGGAACTCGTTATCAAATGAACAATTGTTCATCTCCTTCTTATAAAAAGCAAGTGCTGATTTTTGCCTAATGATCAACTTGCTGGAGGTTGAGTCATTTTAATCAATGTGATCATCACATGATAGCAGATCCAAGATGTGATACTGTGATTAAATTTATCCCCAAACTTGCAGTGTATCACTTGGGATTGTTCTTCTTATTCTTCTTGAAATTGTTGACCAGCGTCACTTACGCTCTACATTTAGCTGTTGGACGCTCTACATTTAGCTGTTGGATTGAGGAGTACATTCCAACCAACTGCATAGACCTTGAATTTCAGAATCACTTGGAGACAAAGAGAGGATGATAGAGGCTAGGGATCTAGGGAAAGTTATGAAAAAAAGAGAGAAGAGAAGAGAGAGAGAATCACTTGTCAAGGTAGGCCTCACTTGGGACCTTGACTGGGGCAGGGCACACCAGCAGACCAGCTAGACAAGCACTTCACCACATAGTACATAAAGGGGTTCAATGCAAGGCTCAACCACTCATATCTGATTGATTTTCATTTTTTGTTCTGTTTGGAATTCAAATTGATAAAAATGTTAGCTATTTGTATACCGTATGTAATGTAGACACAGAAGACTCAATTTCCGCCATTAACGCAGCAAAATACATCGACCAAGCTGCATGTGTTCTTCACTCGCTTGCCACTCTACTTTTCCCTGTCGACTCATCTCATCTATCAGGTTAGCTATGAAACCCTTCTCATTTGAACTTCATCGTTCTTCTTTTCCTCTTAATTTTTGAAACAGGACTTTAGCATTTTTGTCCGCAAAAAAGTAGATGTCAATTCAATACTTTGTTTACTCATTGAACGTAGTCTGTTCTCTCTCATCCATCACTTTGGACTCAAGATTTTGGGGTATACGGATTTTCTTTAAAAAAAAATCTACTTTTCTCTCTTTGCCTTGTACTGCAACATTAGCTCCAACAATTTCATTAAATCCATCGTCTTTTAAAATTGCTGGCAGCATCTATTGCCACCGATTAGGTGTCTCAGCCTATCATTTGTGTCATCTGGTAGTGGTGTAGACTTATTGCTTCCTTCTTGATCGATAAGAAGCTGCTTTCGTTTATCTTGAAAAGAATAATCATGCAGCTCTTTAGTTATTCCGTTCTTGACAGATTCAGCTTCTAAGCGCTTGGATTCAATCAGTGGCATTTTCTGATATTGGCTTGGTTTTTATACAGTACAGTGTCTCACACATTTTAATAGTGTTATTCATGGGGATTGACTGTTTGGAATCCCCATTGAACCACTATTCTCTCTCTCTTGTCCCTACTACTATTGGCTTCGTTGCTTCATATATATATATATATGATGGGGAAAACTATATTAAGGGCCCTGTTAGCCGGTCCGACTAATCGGCACAACCCCGACCCTAGATGTATTGACCCAGAAAGTTTCAAGGGGGGCCGGCCTGGGCCCCCCTGACTCGCCAGACACCGAAACCCTCTACGAAAAGATGGAATCATCCCTCGATACTCGACCCTGAGCATCCCGCTAATAACCCTGACTGTCAGTCGAAGTACCTCATGCCCCAAGAGACCACTCGGACCCCTGAGACCCCCGGGACCTATAGATTACCCGAGACCCCAGGGCCCCCGGGGTCAGAAATCCCCCGACCTGCTAAAGCGTGATAACCCCGACTGACTCAACCCAAAGATAAGCATGATCCAAAAACCGTTATTCGAATAAGATATTCTCTGGAATAGATCTGTCAATTCTGAGAAAAGGACACTGAGAGGGCAGGAGAGACGCGGCCAAGAACGTAGGCAACAGTGCCACGCGAGAACATGGGGGAAAGCGACATGTGAGAACGTGGGAGGAAAACGACATGTGAGATTCGCCCTGATACACCACTACTCGAGCCTATAAATATCAATTCCAATTGATCCACCAGGTAGGAGACATCAGAAACCCTAATAGAAAAGAGCTCTACTTCCTACAGTCCCCTATTTTTTCTAACTTAATCGTCGAAGAGCTAGAAGTCGGCACCCTATCGATGCTAGCTTCCTGACCCTTTCTCGTTTCGTATGTGCAGAGCCTGCCCTTTTGAAGATCTAGGATGATAGTGGACCATCTAATTGGTGTAAAGGGACCTGCTTATCCGATACATCATCAGTTGGTGTCGTATGTGGGAACGCTTCTTTTCCTACAGAACTTAAGGTCCGCATGGTTGAAACCAGGTCGATGGCGGCTCAACACGACCAGGTTAATGGGGTTGACAGACTGAAAACCTCTGTCTCTGATGGGGCATGCCCTGAAACCCCAATGGTAAACGTGCTTAAGCGGAAGATTCATGGGCTGAAAGCAAATGTGCAAGTGTTGATGGAGCAGAACTGAGAGATTATACTAGAATTGAGAGGTCAGAGGACCGCACAAGGCGATCGTGATACAAGACGGTCAGGGTCTCACGCCCCTCCAGCCCGAAGCCATAACTAAGGGCGTGAAGACGAACCTCTAAGTATCTCGGCCTCCTGGTTTCGAGAGGCAAGTCACCATGGAGAAAATGGTCACATCCCAGGCTCCTAGGAGGAGAGGATGGAGGATGTAAGGAAGAAGATGGCGATAATGAGGGAAGCCTTGAAAGGAAAGGCCCCGGTTACCGTTGATGAACTAATCCAGAGAACGGACCACCCCTTCACCTCGGAGGTAATGGCTTGACCCCTCCTTGAGAAGTTTAAGCCGCTGCAAATAGAGATGTTCGACGGTGGCAAGGACCCATTAAATCACTTGGAGGCCTACAAGACACACATGAACATCCAGGCGACCCCAACAAAATTATGTGTCGAGCTTTCCCAACTACAATCAAGGGGTCCGCCAGGGTTTGGTTCAACCGGTTGAAGCCCAACAACATATAAAACTTTACAGAACTAAGCCAGCAGTTCGTCAGTTATTTTATCGGTGGTCAAAGGCATCGGAAGCAGGCCACCTATCTTTTAAATATCAAGCAAAACAAGGGGGAATCTTTACGGGACTATATGTCCAAGTTTAACAGAGAAATGCTGCAAGTAGACGATGTCGAGAAAAATATGATCGTGACTGCTAGGGGTGGGCAC
>JAOXJP010000006.1:1258357-1269796 GCA_025762735.1 Platanus orientalis | reverse complement strand
ATATATATATATATATATATATATATATTGGTATGCCAACCATAACTATATTTGTACTGTATTGACCGTTGCACCTTTCAACTTCTGAACTGGCAAATTTGGTTTGTATTTACTCAAATGGTTGTGTTTTATTTTTGAACGGTTACATATTTATTGAGTGTTATGAATCGTAGCAACTATTTGAAATGGTTGAATTGTTTTGTTGTGTCAATGTATCTATCGATTCAGTTATATCTTAGAACGTTGTGTCCCTTTTATTTATTATTTTTCAATTTAATTTCTTTCATTATTATAATATTTATACTTCTTCATTTTTTTTTTTTTAATTTAAATTATTTATATGACTTATCTATCCATTTTAAAAATATTTTATCAGGTTTTTGTTTTATTTATATTTAGTTTCAACACCCATTAATCAATCTCTCGTGTTTGCACGGATTCATTTGAAAAGAATGGTTGAGTCTGTTCTTTGACCGCTGAGTTGTAATTTGTCAAAAGTAAACATTCATCCAATATACACATGCTCTTGAGCATGTTATTCAGGCGTGCTGTATTAAGAAACGTAAATTCTTGAATTGCTTGGTGGATCTTTATAAGAAGGAAAAAGAGATCACCTTGACTAAGTACATTTAGAGCTTTTAATCCCATTTATTGGGTAAATAATTTTGATAGGTGAATAGACACTTCTAGCCTGAAATCGTGCATTGAGAATACAAACTAAAGGGCGTTGAAGTCGGTTTTAAGGACAGTGATTTTCATATTATGCATGAGTTACAATCAATGGTTCTATTTTATCTTGAATTATTATTACTTATTTCTTCTTTAAATTTTACAGTTACTTTTATAACAAAGACTAACTATATTTAGGACACTATATGGCTAATCCAAAGGATCCCCATCCCATCATATGGACACTTCAAATTTGTTATGTCAATGTTCCACCCATAATTTAAATAACAATTATATATACACATACTTCGAGTTTGGTAGGGCCACTCAGGCCCACAAACATCTGATTAGAGCCGGACACACTGGACTCATATCCTCTGCAACACCCACTTTTGAGATGTCCCATCACCCCCCAAAAATTAATCGGTCTCATCCCCTTGTGTCTTGTCTCATGGGGCGTTGAGAGGGTATCATCCCGGACACACCTGGCGTGAGAGGCAGTCAACATCATATCAGAGATTCTTCAGAGCGGAATACTGTAGAGGGGAATCGGTTTATGAGCGCTTCCCTTAACAAACGCTCATCACTGCTCTTTGTTTGGGTTGGACACATCAGCATTGAAAAGTGATTTTCACTTTTTTGGGGGGCGTATATTCACTTTTCGGCACTGACGTGTCTACTGCTGACAAAGAGCAGTGGTTAGCATTCGTTAAAGTGAGCATTTTTTATCCATTCACCTGTAGAGGGGATCTGGCCTTGCCTTCTTACTTTCTTAAGAGGTCATGCCACAGCCACTCGTGTTGCCCTGAGGATTTGGAGACCACCTGAGGTCAGTCTAAAGTAAGACCGACATCAGGGGTTGACACATTAGTACCAAAAAGTGAAGCATCCTCCAAAAAATGCAAGTCACCTTTTTCTGCACTGATGTGTCAGCCCCTAATGTCAGTTTCTCCTTAGGCTCACTTTAGGGGTCGCACCAAATCCGATGCACTTACACTGAGATAGTTCATTTGGCTAAAGAGAGAGAAAAAAAAGGGAGGAAATGTCATATCAAGGATTTGGTGTCCACGACACCAGGGGACATCATGTGGAATAAAATAGGTGGGTGATGCATTTTTTGAATATAGAATAAGCTTTTTATTCCATATGACATCCCCCAAAACCAAATTCTTGGCAGAACATTTATTTCCTAAGAAAAAAAGTATATTTTTTGTTATTAGTCAGAACCAGAGACTTATTGAGCGGGCGGTGATTTACTTTTGGTGCTCCAATGGTACTTCAAGACACAAAGGATGTAAGCCTGTACAATTTTTTTGGAAAGTGTCTTGGAAAAAAATTGTTTGGGCCTCACCTCCTTTGTGTCTTGAACCAGTGGAGCACCAAAAATGTGGACCAGAGGATTTGAATCCTCTTATGAGAGGAAAAAGGAGTCGGTGCAGCCCAGATCGTCTCCAGTCTGGATGTGTCTAACATGCATCAAACATTAATTTAACACTGACACATGGCAAAAATGTGAATTACATCCTTAAACCCATGATAAAAAAACATCCTTTCACTTTTTTTTTGTCACATATTGGTGCAAAATTGATGTTGGACACATCCGAGCTGGAGATGATCTGGGCTGGAATGGGTGAGAGTTGGCATAAACCATTATTAACCAACCTCTCTTTGCTTTGCTGCATTGTGGTGGCTGCAGAAGAAGCCTTCCCATGTTATGTAGGAAACCGGTATAAACAGTCAGGCACTACCCTAAATTTCTCTTACTAAAATGTGATAATCTCTTCTCTGGTTGTTTATTGAAGTGATGATGACGATTATGAGAAATATAGGGATGTCGTCAGCCACATGTATCAACAACTCGATTCTCTTGCTTATTATGTTCTTTAAAGGGCTTGCCAAGGTCTACATGGTGGACCTCAAATACCCCACAAAAATTATTATACTGAAACTACACAAACAATATCAATACTACGACTAATAATAATCACAGAATGAAGGTTCTTGGTTGGATTCCTTGTTTCCTTGATTGCATGCACGTAAATAAACAAGGGTTCAAGATTGGACCCATTTCCGTGCTCATCACGAACCATTATTCCCATTAAAACTTGAAATCCACTAAGGAATCACGAGAGCCTTTTTTTTACACCTTAATAAATAAAAAAATAGAGATTGAAACAAAGAAAAAAGTTTGAGCATTAGAATACTTGGAAGAACTTGGGATCACAAAGATAAGTGAAAAAAAAAAAAAAGGTAGTAAGGGTCCAAAGAAATTAAAATCACAAGAATCTGAATTCCCACCATAAGTAAATTTTCGATTTAACTACATCATTCTTTCTTATTTTTCTTCCATGAGTGCTAGAAACAGATAGGTTTAATGGTAATTTTCCAGAGAGAAAATATCTTCTACAGGATGGAATCCATCCCATGATAGGATAGAATCTACACAATCAACCCAACATTGCCGAGAGTCCTCTTGCAGGGATGAGGATTCACCCGAACGGTTGAGAGAGTCTTCCAAGGAAAATGAAGGATTATAGCTATTGGAGGGCTGCGTTTTTGGGTCCATCATACTTATTCCCATATCCAAGTTCTCCCACAGTGTTTCATAATTATGGAAAAGATCGATTGTTTTATTCGAATCCAGTTGAAAGCCTTCTTCTTGTTTCTTTTGAGGCTCTGGAATGTCTTCTTGGCCATGATTATCAAAGGACTCTACTTCAAAGTTCTTCTCTTGCTCTATCAAAGAATTAGAATGTGAGATTTGTTCATGTTTCATGTCACATTTTTCGCGGTCCTCGATCGGCTGATGGGTCACAGGGTCTAAACCAAGGAGCTTCAACCTCTTCTTGATTCGAGTATTCCAGTGGTTCTTGATTTCATTGTCTGTACGACCAGGAAAATGTGCAGCTATTTTAGACCACCTGAGAAATATGTCAAAGTGTGTTAGTAGGAGACAAACCAAAATACAAACAAATTGTCTATCAAAACTATTGAGGGTCTGTTGGGATGAACAAATAATGCTGCCCTTACTTTGAAATAAGATCATATCCACAATAAAATTCTATTCTTATTTGTAATGCACACATGGTATACCTCTCCTACCCACAAGTAATCTAGTGGTTTTAGGAGCGTACATATACCCAAAAAAGTGAAAATCAATACCCAAAAAATTGAAAATCACTTTTTTATGGTAATTTTCACTTTTTTGGGTATGTGTAAGTCTCCTAAAGCCACAAGATTATTTATGGGCAGGAGAGGTTCCCTATTGGTTAAAAGGGATAATAATTTGCATAGAAGTACCTGTTACCGAGACGAGAATGGAGTTGGATAATTTGATCCTCTTCCATCTCTGAGAATGCCCCTCTCTTAAGATCCGGCCTCAGATAATTAATCCATCTTAATCTGCAGCTCTTCCCACATCTCATCAAACCTTCGATATCAGCCAGGAAACATTATCATTTTGTGTAATTAACTTAATCAAATCAAAACACACAACCACACACACACACACACAGACGTTTTCATTAGCAAATACCTGCAAGCTTGGGAACAAGGCGCCAACAATGTATGCCATTGTTGAGGATAAAAGTCATGAGCTTGTGATCTTCTTCAATTGTCCATGGACCTCTCTTTAATCCAGTCTTCTCACAACAAGGCTTTCTCCCCATCCTACTAACTTTGCCAATACAAGTTAAGGGCAGAGAGAGAGAGAGAGAGAGAGAGAGAGAGAGAGATGGATGGGTGCCGGAGAATACAGGGACTGCACCCAAAGGAGCTTATAATTGAAGCAAAGATGCTGCCAGATCATCCACACATAAAAGAAGTGTTGTTAATGAAGGATGCATGATTGGATGAGAAAGCATCAACTTCACAACCATACACAACCACAAGCGTGGATGTTGATGCAATTATAAATGAATGAGAGGTCCTGTTAGTAAGGGAAATATTAAAATAAAAGAGAAAAAGTGGGCTGGGTCGTCCTCGTTGACAAGTTTTATATTTGCACCCAAAGTCTTCTCCAATTGGGTTTTAAAAAAGTAGATTTAAAAGGATTCCTTGGTCCATTTAAAAGTTGGCCAGCTTTGTCCATGGAGGCAACTCTTTTTTCTTTCTAAGAGAGAGAGAGAGAGAAGATGCGTTCTCAAGATGAAATGAATGAATTTGAGATGCCTTGTTAGCAAGTTTGTGATGTCTATTAGTATTTATTATTGCAAAGCTAAAAGGAGTTTATAAGATGGAAAGATACGAAAGAAGACAGCTAGGGACCCTTAGGAAAGAGGGTGAGAAGGAGTGAAGGGCAAAATTAGAGGCCGACCACCATGATTTGGTAGGGTAGGAGACAACACACAAGGGTCCTCATATTTTATTTTAAGAAGCAAGAGGTGCAATGAATGGGAATTTAATGATAATTAAGTCAAATAAAAGGGGAAATTATTTTACTATAAACCATCTCTACTTATCAATCTAGACCATCCGATCAATAGGGCCACATCTTGGTTAAGCCGTTGGGCTAAGCCCAAGCGTACAGCAGTCTATTGATTTCTCTCTTTTTTTTGACAAAGATCAAGTACATGGACCACCGGTTTGAATCATCTCCAGTCGGACTAGAGAGAGATCACACCATTACCAATTCAGCATGTTCGTGACAAAAGGTGTTTGGGATAAATACACAAGGTACTTAACTATTTTTTAGGAAAAGAGCCTCCTATACTCAAATTTGTTTGTCCTCCTGTGTCCCCATATCACAGGCTGACAAATGATTTTTTTTTATTTTTTAAATTTGGTATAAAGGAAGCAATTTTTTTTTTTACAGTTTTAACCCTATATACCCCATTTTTATGGGTACCTATTTTTTTTTTCATTTGAAAACTGTTTTTATATGTTTTACCCTGCACGTTCCACCCTTTGTTTGTGAGGACATGGGGGACAGACAAATTGGTTGTAGGAGATCCTTTTTCATTTTTTTTTTTTTATTACTAAAACACTCTCCTTAACTCCCTTGTATTTACCTAGATACTGTTGTCAGGCATTATGCCATGCGTTGATTGGTATTGGTGCTAGACTGGAGATTATTCGAGTTCATAGACGACATCCTGAATAAAAATTCTAATTGAAGAAAAAAGAATGAGGAAAAAAAGACGAAGAAAAGAGCAGGAAGTCAAATGATTGTGCTATAGTTCATGCACGCAATCTTTGTACATTACATACAACCGATGCATTATGCAAATGTGCGGCATAATTTAATTGAGATGCCTTTACATTTGGGTTGGTGAGGAAGCAGGAAGGTAATTGCTGTGTTGTTTTAAAAAATTGGTGCCACCTTTTAGTTTTATTTATATTACTTTGTTTTGGATCTTTGTGGACTATTTCTCTGGCCTTCCATACTTTGTTTTTGTACATTATAAGCTTGAGATTTCAGTGTTGGCCGTTAGCCCGCTTGAACAGTCAATCATCCATTGCAGACTTTGTTATGGATTTGATTCTGTAATTACTTTTTTACATGTAAAGATAATTATATAATTTCAGAAAATCCTGCATGTGTTATTCGGGCCACACCTTGATGCATATCGATGCGCCAGGCTCAGGCTAGGCTAGTTTTTGTCAGAACCTGAACTCCTTGAAACTACCGGTTGATTCCTTAATTTGTTTTCATTATTACAATCTTCCTACTTATAACAATCAATTTTCTATTATCTAACAATGATACTAAGATTTAGAAAGGTAAAACAGAAACCAATCTAGCTAGCAATCTAAGCATTATAGTTAATTTCATATCATCTTCTCATCAAGGATAGGCCATGAAGGCAGGGTCATAACCCCTTATTTGCTCCAAGCTCAAAAGATCTGCATCACCGAAGCTTTTACCAAATGGTCTGAGGAGGTGAATCAGTTTTTGGGTTCCAGCAATATTGGGGCTGAAACTGATATGAGCTAGTGGTTCTTCACGTTGGCTAGTGTATTCATGTCGTGTTTGGAAGTAGGTTTGTCGGTGAGTCAGGACAGAAAAGGAAGAACTGACTGCTGGATATTCTGATCATGACACAGGTATTGCTTGCCAGGTTTACTATGGGGGTTTTATCCTGGGTTGGGAGTGGTTCAACGCGTCAAGTGGGACAAAGCTGATGCAGAAGAGGAACTTGAGGGAGTTTTAGAGGGATGGTAAGAGGAAATAATGGGAGAACATCTTAAGAAAGAGGAGAAACAGAACAGACTAAATTTCAGTTCGGGAGGATTTGGTCATTCTTGCCTTGAGAACTTAAAAACCTTCCGTTGATAAAATGAAGTGCTCAACTTCAATTTCTATCAATTAGTTCGTTTGTTGCCCTATACTTGTGTCTCGGAGAATGGCTACCACATTCCAGCCAAGGCTCTTTAAACCCACCATGCCTGCCTAGAGTCGAGCCTGAGGTCTGCCATGCCGGGCTCGGTCAGGATAGAACATGTCAAGCATAGACCTGACCAAACCTAGCATGGTACATGGAAAGCATAGACGTAACTCTTTGGCAGCCATAGCATCGAGGCTGATCTTCAGGTGTAGGAGGCCTAAAAAATTGGATCCCCTGGCCACTGATGGCTTACTACTGTAACCATGATACTACTGTAATCTCATTCTTCACAATATGTTCAATGAAAATCAATGACAATATGTAACAACTTTCCTTCATTTTCATTGAGACATTCTAGCTAATCCTTGGTTAATACATAAGCAAATCCACTACTGCATAATTACCATTTTGCATGTAGATAAACTTTTCTCCTAGACCGAAATCTACAATGTCGCTTGATGATATGAGATCTACAAACAAAAATTTATGCCATGATGTTGTTTTATACAAAACCTTGCTCCACTGCACGCTAATGATATACCAAATGGGATTTTCTGAGCTTAAAAGAACAATGTCTGCCACACCATGTTGAGAAGGATGGCTTCTTTACTTTCAGCCTTTCACCCTGTAACAAAGCGTAATGGTAAGATTTATGTACAACATATTAAATAAAACCACAGTTTTAAATAACAGTTAATATATAGACCATAGATTAGAATTGGAGAAATAGCTGTTAAGGTGTTAGTATTTTCCTGTAAAACTCACTTGGAATTTTCTTCGGAACTTTCTTTCGAATCCTCAGTCGTGATTGAATTTAGAGTTGTCAGCTTTCCAAATGATTCTTTGGCATCCCCAAAGAAGTCTTTCACTTTGTCAACTACAGTTTTGAGTTCGTCTTGTGTTGGAAGCTGAAAGTTAAAGATCAAGGCCAGATTTTTTAAGAGAACAAGCTCCAATAATCGAATATAATTTGAAAGTTAGCTTATGCAAACGTTGAAGAGAATCTCAGGCAGCTTCAGAATTGGATCCAATAGCTGAATTTATGATGGGTGAGACATTACTACATTCTTACAGCTTTCTTCGATCTCCCAGGTCATTTTTTACCTTCTTTTTTCATCTAAGATATGATGTTTTAATGGATGCACAACAGATCCATCCATTTGAATTTCTCCAAGTCCGAAGGCATTGTTAACATACAAAGAAAGATATGGCTCAAACCATCAAAGAAATTAATCACATATTGTTCACCTTTACTATTTTTGGTAAGTAGAATTTCATTAAAGAAAGAAAAGGGATGAGAAATCCCCAAAGACTACAAGAAAACAACAAACAACAAGAGTACATTTTGAAAATTAACCCCCAATCTCTAACAGTTGCTGCCACTGAATAATCCTCCCCAAAATCTTTCCAACAAATTCTTTTTATAATGAGCAGTATTCATTATCATCAATAATAGACATAAAAAGGGAAGCATCATTGTCATCGCCTTATCCTTATGATCGGATCAGTTACACAAATCTTGTTATGCCATTCCATCTTAGGAAAAACTCTAAAATGGTAGTGGTGGTGGGACTAGTCAGGAGCTGGGACAGCAGAAGCAATAAAATATCATGTAGTGTAAAGTAGAGACACATTACAACAAGTTTATTAATGTGCATGTTACTAGTAGTGAAGAAGATAGTGGGACTTGGATATCATAGACTGGATGGTGGACGTGAGGTGGAACAGCTCCATCTTCATAACACATACACAACAGACACCTTCACCCAAACCCATGTAACATAGACTGGATGGTAGACGTGAGGTTGAACAGCTCTAAGAGAAGTAAACTCTCACAAACAAGACCAAGGAACTAACTTAAAAATACATCATCCTAATCCCTTTTAATAATAAATAATAGAAATCTCAAAAGACCCCTCATAAAAACTCTTTTCCATATAAATCCCTTTGTTAATTTAAAAAACTAATACCCATTATTAAGGGAACTACCTTCACAAAGGATTAAAATACCCCCCAAACAAACACCCAACCAGACCATTAACGGCAAATACTCCGTCCCAAATTGTCCATGTGTCTACAGAACTTTGTGATTGCATTTTGGGGACACCCTAGATCGATCACATCAATTCTCCCTGGATTAAAGGACACTCGTCATCGAGTTTGCTTCTTTGTGTCCTTAAATCCTTGGGCTAACAGTGATGCCTTCATTGACAATTGATGGTGCAGCCACCCACTTGCTCGTATATGGTTTTTGAACAACAAAGGCAGCTTAGGTAGTATCTTACCATCTCTTGTCATCCACCCAAATGCTAATCAAAGTGTGGCTTGCTTCGCTATTTCACCAGAACTGTTTATAGGAACCTAACCATGTATTTATTTTCTTCACAATCTTATCTCATGTTCTCTTCATGAGCTAATAACCTTATTCATCTTCCACCCATCCTTTTCCCTCATATATGTTGTAATGATACCCCAAAAAAAGTAGAGATATATATTAGATTGATGAAATATTGGAATCTTGGGATAGTTGATCATTTGAACTTCATAGGCATTTTTTTCTCAATCACTTTGTCACTTTGTACGGACTAAATATTACCATTCCTATCACATTGCCGTAATTTAATTTGTGCAATACAACTTTGCAATTATACTACACATTTACATGTCCTTTGTCGCTAAATAAAGAAGCACATCCAATTAAATATGGGGTTCAGGGAACTCTTCCTCGGACTACTTGCACAAAAGGAAGCCCTCAAAATATCCTGTCAAATGGATATCATTCCACAGTTTTGCTTCCTTTTGGTTTCTCAAGCCAAATAGCAAGAAAATGTTATTGGCCCTTCAAAGTTAACAAAGAAAAAGTGTAATCTCTTAGTTTATTAAAGATTTTGTTAATTTACATGCCCTTTGAGATTTTCTTATTTTGTTCCATTGGAAAATTCTGTTCCTAATGCACTTGAACTCACCTCATTAAACATAACTAGGTGCCCCATATATTCCAAAAATTTCTGATTGGGAAAATAAACTGTTTGGATGTGGATAGGTATTAAGAACAAAACTTCTTTTTTCTTTTGGATAAATTATCAAAGAACAAAACTTGAACTATATATATATATATATATCAAAGCTCACCTCAATAACATCTGAAGTAGCAAGTGCAGCTCTTAAGTTATTATTTTCCTGCATAATGAGTAAAAAGAAATTTAGACAACTTACTTACAAAGCTTTCTTTCTCCTACTTATGCATGTATAATTTTTTGTGGTGAGAATCTAGGAGACCATAAAACCATAAGCAATAATATTTTTATCTAAGGTTGAGACACATTACAACAAGTTTGTAGCCATATCTAAAGTCTGTAGCGGACCGCAATACACGATACTGCCTAAATGCCGTCTTCTGTATCTCCTTCTCATCCTGTTTAGATTATAGACCGCCTGACAAAGTCAGTAATGCATAATAATTAGAAAAACAACAATCCAAAGAGAGCAAAAGATAAAAAGATGTGACACTCACAACAATGAAATCATTTACGCATTCAACCAATAAGACAATATGAACTTCAATCAGAGATTATTCACGTCTGGTTTGCTCAATGTAGCATTTTATTTAAGTTGTACTTAAAGAGAAGCATAAATTTTACTCTCCATGGTAGCAAGGAAAATTTTCATATGCATAAGGATGTCCAAATTAGATCCCTGATGGAAATATAAATGCCAAACTACAAAATCCTAAAATTTAAAAAAAAAAAAAAAAAAAAGGGAGTACACAATACGCAGATTTTTAAGAAACAAGAAAGAAAGGTCATTAGTTGCTCAAAAAGTCCTAGTAAATGAAACTATGTTCAAAATTACGTAAGAAGGACAATTCCCTTCACAACATGCCATGTCACACATAGTGTTAGTGATGCAACACAAGCTCTGATACCAAATTTGATGTAGGATGTTGCCAAGAATCTCAAATAAAATCCAAGTAGCAGAAACAATAACACAGTTAACACAACCAACAATTGAACTTTAAACCCATCCAAGTAGCCAAACTTGTAGGGAAAATTAAGAATAGAAGAAAATAATCAAGGAGAGAGAATTAGAAGAGTTTATATAAGAAAACAGGGGAAAAAAACACAGAAGGGAAATTCTGGAAATTCTGGGTAGAGAACTGAAATTACCAAAATACCCTCATCATTCGTCAGAAAATTTTGAAATTTTGTGGGGTTGTTTTGACATACTTAAGGGTCCTGTGTTCCAAATTTCATTGAATTATGAGAATATTTGATTTACCAAAGTATAAAAATTTCAGTCTAGCATGTACTTTAATGAAGAACCCTAAAACCCGTAAAAGGAATCTTTGATTATAAGATGGTAGGGAAGAAAGGGAATTAAAAGGACTTGGGTACAAATTTGTGCGTGTTGTACTGCAGACTTGGGTACAAAACCTGTCTTCACC
>JAOXJP010000006.1:1232274-1249130 GCA_025762735.1 Platanus orientalis | reverse complement strand
GCAGCTTGTAATTTAACA
Organism: Platanus orientalis; assembly: GCA_025762735.1. Lineage (NCBI taxonomy): Eukaryota > Viridiplantae > Streptophyta > Magnoliopsida > Proteales > Platanaceae > Platanus > Platanus orientalis. The sequence goes on along the minus strand of JAOXJP010000006.1, from coordinate 1,249,112 downwards.
GCAGATAAGGCCCTAAACAGAGCGGAATGGCGGAACAGGATTCGTGTAGCTGACCCCAAATAGTTGGGACAAGGCTGTTTGTTGTTGTTGTTGTATAGTTCTATGTATATATTATGTGTATATATAATCCATCCATTGTGTTGTATATTAGGTGTTGATGTTTTTTTTCTTTTCACATCCACATATAATTTTGGGTTCAGGGTCTTCATTTGCAAGTAAGAAAGGGCAGCCAGATATTGGGTGACAGTACGGTATCACACTTATTGAGAATAAGAAAAAATTAAATTGCAATTTGTGTGAAAAAATTATGTGGGCGTTGTGAACAGGTTAAAGCAGCACCTTACACATGTGGGGTGATGTCAATCAGTGCCGACATGTACCCAAGGAGGTGACATAGCTGATGCAAACACAAGGAAAGTCGTTAAAGCAAAACAGGTTGAGAAGAAGAAAATGGTGATAGGGGTGCAAACAGAGCGAATACAAAGCGCATTTTCAATCCGTTTTTTTGTTATACATATTCATGTAGATTAAATATTCGGTGGATATTTAAAAAGTAGGATTATATTCATATATATTAAATTAGCCGAATATCGGACACAAAGACGGATATCTGGTATCAAAGATTTCTTGATAAATTAAGCGTGACCTTTATCCAATTGAAACACCAGTTGAAAACCTTCGCTCAAATCTAAGACCTAAACGGCCAATCAAATACAACAATGCAATGATAGTAATCAATGTATATCCGTATCCAGATATGGATATTTAGCCGAACAAGTCAATGTATATCTGTATTCGGTTCATTTATAATCAGATATTTTCTAAACAAACGGATATCTATTTGAATCGGATACACATGGATCCATAATCACTTTAAGCGAACACAAATACAAATAATAATCAGATAATGTGCACCTCCTAAATGGTGCAATAGCAGCTTAGGAGAAAAATGTATATGCACATGTTGCAATGGGTAATAAAGATTTGGAGAGGTTGGAAGAGAGCAGCTCATTAAAGCATTGCAAAAGAGTCAGAAAGCTGCTGTTCAAGATGAGGACAGGCAAAGATTTTCTGTTTCTAGCCTTCCCAGTGGCATAAGAGCGGTTCTCATTACAAGTCAGAGGATAGTTCAAGACCTATTTTTCAGTGAAGTAGGAAAGTTAAAGAGCCCATAGATCTGGAGGCAAAGAGAGTACGGAAGGCTCAAAAGAGAGCCACATCTAGTTGGTAGTGGACAGACACAAGTGCTTTGAGAAAAGAGGGTGCAAAGCAGAAAAAACTGAAAGACATGTTCAGTAAGAAATGGGCAGAGAATGTGAAGACAGGAGTACGCAAGGATGTTGCACTCCATCATACTATTTAATGCAACAACAAGCCCTATTTTCAGCCATGGTTTCAAATGTCGGGATATGTCATAAATGTCGCCCGGCATATGTCTCTATGTAAACTAGGTCCCAACACGAAACATTACATACACAACATTAACTACATTATAAAACTTCAATATTCCAGTCGACATGGTATACAATGTTGATGTGTCAAATGAATAAATCCCTTTCACAATATATTATCACATAATGTCAACATTGTGTCAACATGCTCAAAAAACTGATGAAAAATGATAAATTTCAAGGGATATAGGAGGAAGAAGAGAAGAAAGAAGAAGATGAAGAGAATCTACTAGTTCCCTTATGTTTATCCAATTAGATTATAATTTGTTTGTCAATCATTATGTATCAAAATCCTAATAAATGCATGTGTATTTATTAGGAATATTATAATATATAATTATGTATTCAAATAAGTTATCATTCCTAATTAATCTATTTGTTCACTTGTGTTTATGCATTTAGATTAGAATATGTTTCCTAAGTTTACGTATTTTTAAAATATTTCTTTTTGACGTTTCTAACATTTTCGACATGTCTTATTTTGGCCGTGACTGACATTTCCACCAACACCGACATTTTGAACCTTGTTTTCAGCCTATGTTTGATACCATAATAGAAATTGAATCAAGAATATGACGCACCATCATGTGTGATGGTTGGACTATGATGACAAAGACTTCATGGTATACAGTGATTGCCATAAGACTGCTACTGTCAGCAAGTCCCTGCAAGGTTTTCTTCCACTTCTTTAACCTTTTCTTCCACTTCTTTAACCTGGTGAACCTGACTTTGATACCAATAGATTTGAATGATTACAGTCTGGTTTGGTTGGGTTTTAAGAAGAAGAAGAAGAGAGATAGAGGATGAATAGGTATATGGAAGCTAAAAAGCACTGACACTAACATGGGTACAATACGATACGAATAAGGCAACACGACAATTCTTGAAAAACTAGGATACAATACAGCAATTAATTAATTAGTTAATATATTTAGCCATATTTTATGTTAATTTTATTTTTTTAAAATAAATAACATGCATCAAAATGTATGAAAATATATCTAAAACTAATTTAAAAGTAATAACATATAGCAAAGAAGCACATTCATACCCATATAATGATATTTAGTCTTTAGAGTACAAAGTACTAAGAGTTCCAAATTAAACGAAAATGAAAATAAAAACTAAGACAAAAGAGAAGTATGTGCTACGTTTCTCCACGAACTCTACCCCTCTCATTTCCTTATTTTTCTTCTTCTTTTTCTCTTCCTTCTCTCTTTCGTAAGGTTGGAGTCGTCGGTTTTGCAACCCAACGGCTCCCCTTTTCCCTTTTTATTTATTTCTTATTTGTATTTACTGTAATACCCTTTTTAAAAATTTCTTCAATTAACCCCCATTCTTCGAGCTATTTTACCAAACTCCCTAGAATGTCATATCCCAAACGTGTCAAAAAATCTCCAACATTCTGCATACACACATGCAGAGGTATCCTCGGAACGTTTGTATCCGATACAAGTCGAACAAGGACACGCCAAGGATTTTGGAGTGTCTGTGCTTCCTAGTATGGGAGTATTGCAACTCTCACATACTTTCTTATGTTATAAAAGTGGGACACAGTACAAGAGAAGGATATTTACAAGTATACCCTTGTACAGTATTATGCATATGTACCCTTACATGTATAATCGTGTATACCCATACATTACAACACTTTAGTGTTATAAGATTCGTCAATGGAAAAAATAGACCGGGTCGTGTTACGAGGAGCCTGCATGTGGGGAATTTGGAAAAAGATGAACAAAAGAATCTTTGATGGAAAAAGCTCATCATATGAGGGCCAAATCAATTTTGTGATTGGTCTCTTAGGGGAGTGGGCTTCCATTTCCAAGGAATTTGATGTCGAAATACGGTACTCTTTCTAGGATTATGTTGCTTAGTTCGTTGTTAGTGGGGTGGTTGCTTGTTAGGCTGTATGTTTTTGTTTCTGTTTTCGGGTCACCTTCCCATTGACCTTGTGTTGGGTTTCTTTTGTTTTCTTGTTGTTTCCTTTGCTTTTGTTGTTGTTTTTCTTTGTTTTCTCTAATAAAAAAATATTATCATTTAAAAAAAAATTGTTGGGAAAATCTCTACCCTCACTTTATTCAGGAGGCTCTCCCTAAAATAGCCTCAAATCATTGGTTCATCCTCTTATAAACACCACAAAAAACAATTATAACCCTATTCCTTTCCACTTTGAAAACATGTGGATTCTTCATTCTTCCTTTGATTTGTGTCAACCAGTGATGGAAGGAATGTGAGGTGGTTGGGTGGGAAGGGTAGGAAGCTTATCGAGTGGAATAAGGATACGTTTGGGAAACTGAAAGAGAATAAAAGTAAAATTTGGGATGAAATTCAATGGAATGATAAAAAGATGAAGAATGACGGCATCTTTGGTAGGAGTTGTCTGTTAAACATTGGGATCTTCTTGCTAACATGGAAATAGTGTTGAGATGTGAGAACATTTATAAGAGTCAGGAAGCAAAATATAAATGACTCAAAGAAGGTAATGGGAACACTAAGTTCTTTCATAAAGTTGCTAAAAGAAATAAAAGTAAGAGCATTATTTCAAGATTGTGCATTCAAAAGGAGGAGTTAAGAGTTTGATAAAATAAAGGATGAAGCAATCAAATTTTTTTCTACTCTTTATGCCAAGGAAGGTAGGGATAGACCTATTATTGATAATTTTTTTCAAAAGCTCTAAATGAGGATGAGGCCAGCTTGCATGAAGTAGATTTTTCTAAGGAGTAGATTAAAGAAGCCAATTCCAATATGGATAAAGATAAATCTTTGGGTCCTAATGGTTTTTCTATGCTTTTCTATCAAGATTGTTAGGAGATATTGAAAGATGATTGATGAAAGTTTTTGCGGAAATCTCTGAAGAGGGGAATATTAATAAGGGGGTTAAAGCCATGTATATTGTTCTCATTCCCAAGAAGGAGGGGGCTAGGAACATTACTGATTTCCGACCCATTAGTCTTGTAAGCAGTCTCTACAAAATTATTGCCAAAGTTTTATCCTGAAAAATGTGTGGTGTGATGGATAAGGTAGTTTCTAAAACCCAAGGTGCTTTTGTAATGGGTCACAGATAGCACTCTTATAGCTAATGAATGTGTAGACCGCTTAAGAAAATCTAAGAATTTCGAGATTGTTTGTAAAATTGATATGGAAAAGGCTTATGGAGAAGGAAGGACTTGGCTCAAAATGGAGAACCTTTGATGGGTAATGGAGAAGGAAGGACTTGGCTCAAAATGGATTAGGTGGATTTTGGGGTGTTTTGACCATCTTCACTTCTCAGTTATGCTTAATGGCTCTTCAAAAGGGTTCTTCGATTCTTCCCAAGGTTTCAGGCAAAGCATCCCCCTTTCCCTTTTTTTAGTCACCTTAGTTGATGTGGACATTGATGACTATGTAGGGACCACTCGTGGACAGCCATGGAGGCCATCATAGCACATTACTTGGAGTTATATTGGTGTTGATTTAGGATTTTATTTCATGTTTTAGTATTATTTCAGTCTTTATTTACTATTATATATAATTTGGGACATAGGGTCATTTATTTATTTGTTTTGGGGTATTTTTTTTATTTTTGTCCATGATATAAGTTTTTAGAAGGGGAAACATAGAGTAGTCGATCATTTTGGGTTTTTAGAAAGGGAGAGTCGATAATGTATGGGTTTTTAGAAGGTCCAAACGTTATATAGGAAGGTCCAGACATTATATAGGAGGGGAAATCTCTTGTAATACTCAATTAATGATGGAATAAAGCTTGTTCTTCTCCTTTCTCACTGCTGGAGCTCCAAAACCAGTGAATGGTTGCACTAGTAGAGAGATTCCTAGGGTTGAAGGATCCTCTTCTTCTTTTCTTGTTTTTTTTAATGGATGATGAAGAATTTTGGAATTGAAGGATCCTCTTCCTCTTGTTTTACGTTCGGTTTTGGGATTTTATTAGTGCTAATGATTGGTGTTGTCCAAGGTTTACTTGCTGCTGTGATTATTTAATTCAGGACTCTTCTATATGATTCTGCATGAAGACTTGAGTCCACGACTTCTCCAAAGACTGCCATGTGTTAACTGAGATAATAGAGACCCACGATTTACTCCAGTAAATCCAGGGATTGTCCGTTGGGTTTCTGGACTGAGAACATATGTTTTCTCCTTGGGTTAACATGACTCTTTTCTGCTGGTTCCTAGGTCTTTAACACAAGTTATCGTGGGGTGGTCTTTAGCCATTCTTGGTTGCTTATTTTCCTCAAGCTGGACTGTTCCCTGTGCCAGATAGGTACCTTGGTAACCTATACCTGTAATCCTCTTATAACAGCCCCTCTGTTATTAAAGTCTGCAAGATATATACTTTGTCTCCATATCATTCTATATATCTCTGTGGGTCTGATTCATTGAAGATATTTGTTGTTTAGTCTTCTGAACAAAGCCTGGTATATTTTTTATTTCGGGTACTGTTAGATAGCTCTAAACTCTGTCGTTATATCTTTAGCAACTGCTACTGATCACTGTACCTGAGTTCCCTTTGGTTCTTCTGATATATCCCTACCGCTGGTCATATTTAAAACAGTTCATTGAATTCTATTTTGAGATTGGTTGCTTAATCCTCATCTTTCCTTTGTCTCCAATACCTTTACCTATAATCTTGAGGCTGATTTACAAATCTTTGGTAAGACCAATTTTTAGGATTCGAGTGCTGCTGGATATCTCTATAACTGGATGTTACAACCTAGACAACAGAATCTCTATTGCTGAATGTTATTTGTTGGGTTTTAAGGTCTTATATTGTTTGTGGAACTGCCAGACAGCTATGCCTACCACCTGTTTGATAAAAATCCTATGTGGGAATCTGTCATAGTCTCTTTGTGGACCCATAACCCGCAGGTTACCAGCCATCACTAGGCTGTCCTGCATGATTAGTGGTGCATTCTCTTAGTGCTTTGATCTCTAGAGCTATCTCTTGTTCTCTCATAGAATGTGTCAAAGTTGGAAATGATGATTTTCATCTCCCATTGCAATTTGCTGATAACACTTACTTGTTTCTTAAAGGCTAACGAGGATTAAGTGTTGAACCTAAAGTATATCTTGCAAATTTTGCAACCATTTCTGGTCTCAAAAGTAAATTTATCCAAGTCTTGCATGGAATGTATTGGTGTGGTGGAGGGTGAGATTCTTAGATTTGTAGAAATTTTAGGTTGTAAAGTGGTCTATCAAGTTGCCTCATTCCAGAAGAATAAGAGTATTATATCCTCCTTAAGAGTAAATGGAGTGATTTTGTCCAGCCAAAAAGAAATGTCGGAAGCTCTAACCAAGTATTTTCAGCAGCTTTTTTTCAGATCCTCTAAAGCAACGGGCAAGAATAGAAGGAATCCAGTTCAACAGAATGGAGCCTGAGCAGGCTAATTGGTTGGAGAGGCCCTTTACTACTCAGGACATAGTGGAAGCGCTAAAGAGCCTTAAAGAAGAAAAGGCGCCTGGGCTAGATGGTTTTCCCAATCTCTTTCTTCGGGAGTTTTGGGATCTAGTTGAGGAGGATATTATGTGTAGCATTGGAGATTTCACTGAGAGGAGATCATTATGCCGAAGTCTGAATGCCTCCATCTCCCTCATCCTGAAAAAGAAAGGTATCCTGGAGCCTCAAGACTTCTGTCCAATTTGTCTTCTAAACAGCTTCTAGAAAATTCTTAGTAAGGCATTGGCTCACCGAACTCCACCTCAAAATGCGTTACTTCGAGGCAGATGCTAAACTGTGCCGTAGTAGCTAATGAGTATATTGATTACTAGAGGAAGAAAAAAGTGTCGGGTGGTTTGCCAACTTGACATGGAAAAAGCATATGACTCTATTAATTGGGAGTTTCTTGATTGGGCGCTTCGGAAAATGGGCTTTGGGGAGAAATGGTGCTTCTGGATAAAAGTATGCATTTCGTCTGCCACCTTCTCAATCCTTTTGAACGGTACCTCTTGTGGAATTTCGAAAGGAAAAAGGGACCCGCTCTCCCCCTTTCTTTTCAACATTGTAATGGAGGTGTTTAGTAAGCTGATCTCCCAGGCTGAAGAGGTAGGTTGTCTTAATGGGTGTAAGTTTGAGCAAGATGGGCCCTCAGTAGCTCTTCAATTCGCAAATGATTCCTTGCTTTTCCTACCCAATTCAGAAGAAGAGATTGGAAACCTAAGAGCTTTATTACTAATGTCCGGCCTGAAAATCAATCTCCCAAAACGTAAAATGAAGCCTATAGGGTTTGCCATCTTCTTGGTTGCTCTGTAGCTGATTTTCCTGGGACATATCTTGGCCCTCCCCTTGGTGCCAAGGCCAACCCAAAGCAATTGTGGGATCCGGTGGTGACTCAGGTAGAACAAATGCTTGCAACTTGGAAGGGCAAATATTTATCCAAGGGTGGTCGAATTACCATGATTAAAAGTGCTCTTTCAAATCTCCCCGTGTATTTTATGTCTTTGTTCCAAGCTCCATTGGAAGTGTTGTGCAAGCTAGAGAAGATTCAAGCCAGCTTCTTATTGCACTCAAAGAAAGCCAAGAAATTTCATTTGGTTAATAGGAATCAAATTTGCCAGTCGTTCCAACAAGGAGGGCTTGGGATTCGAGCCCTCAAGGAGATGAATCGTGCCCTTCTAGCCAAGTGGTTATGGAGGTATGGAGATGAGTCAAATGCATTATGGAGGAAAGTGATAATGGCTAAATATAAAGATCGTGGGCGGGACAACTAATCAACCAAGAGGTTCTCATGGTACTGTATTATGGAAGAACATCTTCAAAGAAAATGAGGAGCTCTCCCAGTGGGGAAAGGAGATTTTGTCTTATTCTAGCACGATACTTGGTGCGGCCCTTCACTGCTTGCGATTGCTTTTCCATATATCTATGCATTGGCATCCTTAAAGGATGGTCTGGTGGCTAATCATATAGTTAGAGAAAATGGTACAGTAGCTTGGAATCTCCATCTTAGAAGGCGGGTTAATGATTGGGAGTTGGTATCCCTATCTAGCTTGACTATTCGCCTGGACAAGATTAGAGTGAGTGAAGATGATGATCCAGATGCCTGAATTTGGCAGTTTTGCTCCTCTGATACCTGTACTATGAGATACATGTACGATATTCTCGGTAAACCATTGAGTCTGGAGGCTCCAATTTTAGACATATGGAACTCCATTATGCCGTCAAAAGCTAGTTTTCTGCTTTGGCTCCTTCATTATGAGAAGCGTTAACATTGGATACTCTCCAAAAGAAAGGCATTCATCTTGCAAATAGGTGTTGTCTATGCTGCCAGCACAAAGAGTCGGTGGCTCATATGTTCATTGCTCTTTGGCTCATAAAGTTTGGAGTGAATTCCTGAAGAGATTTGGAGTAATATGGGTATGCCCTGGTTCGTTTCCTCAATTTCTTGATTCGTGGTACCAAGGGAAACAGAGTGGTTTGTCTCAAAGAGGAGGTATCATATGGAAAAGTTCCCCCCATGTTTGTTGGACTCTTTGGAGAGAGCGGAATGCTAGTATTTTTTAGGATAAGAAGGCATCCATCCAACAAGTGAAGGACAATGTGATAACTATCATGTATTGGTAGTTGTCTCACCTTCCAATATTTGCTTCGTGCAACAATGAGATGTGGATATTTGATTGGTTTGTCCTCATCTCTTAATTTTCCTAAGGAGTATGGTTGGGCTTTGCCCTTTTCTTTTAATATATTCCTTACCGATAAAAAATATAAATAAAACATTCGGGTCTCCCATTTGGACGAAATGTCAGTTCCTGTTCTTTTTGGGATCCTGTTGTGTAAAGAGTTCAAAAGAAAATGTCTTGCTAGAAAGAGTCTTATATCTCCTTGGGAGGGAGGATAACGTTGATTAAAGCGACAATGTCAAATGTTCTAGTTTACTATATGTTGTTCAAGATACCTAGAAAGGTCATCCAGATTCTGGAAAGGAGTCAACGGGATTTTTTATGGGAGGGAGGTTTCGGGAAGAATGACCATTTAGTGTTTTTAGGAGGGTTAGGCATCAGCCACATAAAAGAAAGGAACTTGACTTTTTTGGCAAGTGGCTTTGGAGGTTTTCCAACGAAAGGGGCAGTTTATGGCATTCCACAATCCTAAGAAAATACGGTCTAGACTCTAATAGTTGGGATGTCATCTCAAATCCTTCCCCTCATATGTCCTTGTTGTGGAAAAACAGTATTTCTCTCTTTCCATTATTTTTTCCATGAGTTAATTTTCTATTTGGAGATGGCAAGTCTATTAGATTTGGCTTCTTTGCTTGGTAAAGTGGAACTTTTTTGTTTAAGGGCAGAGGTGGAGGACCACCTGAGATGGACCTATGCAAGTAACGGGATTTTTTCTGTTAAATCTTTAAGAGAGGCTAAATGGGCAGGTGAGGAAGTGCCTAATAGGTTGTGGGCTGATATTTGGAAACTCCATCTTCCCTCAAAGGTTGTTTTCATTATTTGGATCCTGATTAAAGGGTGTCTTCCTACCATTGATATGCTCCAAAAGAGAGGTATGATTGTTCCGAATATTTGTTCCTTATGCATGCATGATGCCGAGACAGTAGAGCATTTATTTATTCATTGTCCCTATGCTTCTAAGATTTAGTGGAGGTTGTTGAACGAAGTGGGTATTGTTTGGATGAGCCCAAGTAGGATCGATGTTTTTCTTGCATCTTGGAAGATTAGTCAGTTGCCTAAAAAATGAATGGGTCATTGGCAATTAGTGGGTCTAGCTACTTGTTGGCTCATCTGGCTTGAAAGAATCAAGAGGGTTTTTAAAGGTTGTAAGGAGCTAGCTTTTATGATCTTTCGCAAGGTAAAGGAGCTTGTTTCTTTTTGGGGTCTTTGTTGGAAAGACCTTGAAGATTATTAGGTGTCAAACACCATAAGGGATTGGGGGTTAAATTTTAAAGTGTAATTTTTGTCTCTTGTTGTTGCCGGTTGTAGTCTTTGGGGATTTCTCATCCCTTTTCTCTCTTTAATGAAATTTTACTTATCAAAAAAAAAAATCCTCTTCTCCTAGGTTATTTCATCTTGTTGTTAACAAAGATGCTTTGGTTTCAGATGTTCTTTCTAGTTTCTTGTTGGGGCTTTCTTGAACCTTGCTTTCTCAAGGGAGCTTTTTGATAGGGAAGTGAATTTATTGGCATCTCTTACCGCCAGCCTAAGTGAGGTTTTCCTTTCTTCCTCTTTTCGTGATCCGAGGATTGGACTCTTGAATCTTTAGGTAAATTTTCTTCCAAATCTTTCCTCGTGGCCCTTACTCATGATATTGGGGCTCAGGCTCAACTTCCCTTCCTGTTTAAAAGGATTTGGAAACCTTCTACTCCTCAGGTTAAAGCTTTTTTATGGATAATGGCTCTCAACAATATAGACTATGGACTTGCTTCAAAGGCGGAGGCTGTTTAAGTCCCTTTCTCCCCAATGGTGAGTGTTTTACAAAATAGTTAGTGAATCAACAAAACATTTATTCCTGCATTGCCAGATTTCCAAAGCTATTTGGGATTACTTATTCTCAAAGTTGTCCAGTTATTGAGTAATGTCAGATGAGGTGATGGATTTTTTTCATCAATGGAATAGTTGGCAGCTGGGGGATCATGGAAAAGTCTTTTGGGATTTGCTTGCTCCATGCACCTATTTTGGGTTTATGGAAGGAAAGAAATCTCAAAATATTTGAAGGGAAATATAAATCAAGGAGTGAAGCCATTGATTCTATTGTTAGAGAAGTGAGCAACTGGCCTCTTGTTTTGAAGGAGTTCAAAGGCTTGTCTTTATCTGACTTTATGAGAGATAGAGTTTCATGTATTTCTTCTAATCTTCCCTTGAAAGATAGAAAGTTGCCTCTTTGGCTGCCCCCTTCTACCAGGCTGTTTAAACTTAACTTTGATGGCTCCTTGAAAGGTAATCCAGGCTCGGCTAGCTATGTGTGTGTTTTAAGAGATAGTACCTGTAATGTCATCTGAGCTATTGCTGGCCTTTTAGGCTCTTGTGACTCAACTAAAGCTGAAATTTTCAGCCTGTTGATGGGTTTACAAGATATCAAAAGACTGGGAATTCAAAATGTTTGTGCAGAGGGGGATTCTAAGGTTTTTATTGGTTGGGGGTTAGGGAAGGATGAGGGCTCTTGGAAGTATGACCATTTCATTCATGAGATTAGGGAGTTGGTGAATTCCTTGGGGATCAATCTTGTCCAAGTTCCTCAGGCCCAAAATGTAATGGCCAATAAGCTCACCAATTGGGCGGTGGGTTCAACTTCTAGTTTTATTGATTCTGTGGCCCTTAGGGGTTTGTTCCCTTGTGTTGTATCTCTAATTTTTCTTGCTTTCTTTCTTCTAAAATCATTTGTCATTTATCCAAATATATATATATATATACAGACCCTGCCCTTGACCACAATGCCAATTATAGTGAATATGATGACCACTCTCACAGTTTGATGACCACTCTCACAGTTACAGGTATTATAGTATCTTATTTATATTTCTTGTAGATGATACTGTTTATCGTGTATGTTTTTATGCATTGATGTAGCTATATAGTTGTTTTGATCAATGTTATAATCCATTACACGTCGTAACTGTATTTCTGCAATGATTGATGCAATTAACATCCTCAAATTCATGTTTAATTTTTTAAAATTAATATCATGCATCATTTTACTTTTTTTTTTTTTTTTTTAAGGATTAAGTGATCCAAATCCACTGATCCCCTAGGGATCCAGCGATTAGGATCAGGATCGCTCAGTCCAGGGGCAAGTGGAATAGGTCTTCTAAAGATGTATGCCGCCCTCTCCCAATAATCTGCAGAGATAATGGCTACATGTTTATTGAATGGTTGAGCATTATATCCAAATTCAAAGACATTACAAGGAGGGATCTTGTAGAGATGTAGGAATTTGTCATCCACGGGAATCCGGAGTAATAATAGTGTTTTTGTTTTCTTATTTTGGGGAATGTTACTCCCAATCGTTCATATCCCATAAATCTACATTAGTTCTATAGCTGATAAAGAAAATTTTATGTGGTCAAATCTCACTTTCAACTTTTTCCTTCTTTACTTTCTTTCTTTTTCTTTCCTTTTTTTTTTTTTTTTTTTTTTTTTGTGCAACTTTTCCCATGTAGAAAGAAAAGGCTATTGGCCTTAGTGCTGGCAACCTGCAGTCAAAACTGACTCAGTAAAACACCTCAGTCTCATTTTGGCAAAACTGAACATTCTGCTAATATTTTAAACCTCACTTGCCAATCACTGTCCAGTAGCAAAAGAGGATAAGTGTGAAGATGTGCAAGAAGATGCTCTCTGTTTCCATATCATCCCATGCGCACAAATCATAGATCTCCTCTAGATAACTGAACAAATTAGACAGATATACATAAAGTGTCCTTACTAGATGTTGAAGTATATTAATTTGTGTCTCTCTTAACGCCTTAAAGTTTTGGGAAAGTTGGTTAATTCACTGTCAACATGGTATCGAAGCAGGTTAGGTCACAAGTTTGAATCCTGACGAAAGTATTTTCACGGAAGTCGTCGTCTGTGTGTGTATGTGTGTGTACATGTTGTTTAGACTCGTGCCTGGCTAACCAAGTGTGTTCCCAGGAGAGAACAGTGCTCCTCCTGAGGGGGGTGTTGAAATATATTAATTTATGTTTCTCCTAACACTTCAAGGTTTTGGGAGAGTTGGCATGATATCAGAGCAGGTTAGGTTGCCACTTTGAATCCTGATAGAAGTATTTTCCCTGATCTTGTGGTGTGTGTGTGTGTGTGTACACCTAGTGTGGACTCGCGCCTGGCTAACCAAGTGTGTTCCCAGGACAGAACAGTGTTCCTCCAAAAGGGGGCTGTCGAAGTATATTAATTTGTGTCTCTCTAACACCTTAAGGTTTTGGGAGAGTTGGTTAATTCACTGTCAACACTAGATACAAACGGAAATAAACGAGGTCACCCAACTAAGAGACAATCCATAGTTCATAACTTGATTTCATTCCAATTTCTAAAAGGTCCCCAAACATAAGCACAACTATTTTCACGGAAACACAAGTAGTAACACTCAGCCCACAAGCCACAGCATTACATATGGTATAAGTTCTGAAAAGATAAAAAGGATTTTAGGGTATCTGAAACAGTAAAGATGATTTTGACTTTCTACATATAGTCCTAAAAATAATCAATCAAACTGGGGGGGGGAAAAAGGCACAAAGGAAGGCAGGTTTAAATAGAATACAAGAATGCGGTAACTCCAGACAAGGTAAACCATACGTTCCATCACTGATTGGAGAAGGTGATCCATGTATGGCATTTTTTTTCTACTAGAAGAAATGAATACAGATATTGAGATCCATTATCCACTTTACACAAAGGAAATAAACCCGATCAAGCATTTACTTTGCACACATATGTCTCATATAGAAAGGAATAAGAAAACTAGCAAGTTAATGAAATTTTGAAAAGCTACCTACCTGAAAGTGTGAACTGCTCAAGCAACGAGCGATCTGGCGGAACAATGGTACCATACATCGCTGGAACTCTGGAGGCTGAGTCGCTTCCAAAACCTCCTCTAGCTCGGCTAAGAACATGACCTCTTTTGAACTATTAGTAATTGGCCAATACTTCAGTAAACCTCTTATAACAGTATCAGCAAGCTTACAGTCTTTCTCTACAAATTGTGTAATACAGTATGATAACTGCTGATGGTACATGGGTATGCATTTTGGCTTGTGAAGCGGAATCAGTGCTCGAACAAGGAACAATTTGTGTTCTTCTTTCAGCGGTAGAGCAAACCCATTGATTATACTGCCCAAAATCTCTAACAATTCAGCAATCCCATTATGTTTCTCCGTTTCAAAAATAAAACGGTAAAAGATGTTATTGATAGCTTTCCTGATGAATGGCCGGTGTACCATAAATTTTCCATAGATGCGGTGCAGAATTGTCTTCAAGTACTCCCTTTCTCGAGGATCTTCAGAGTCAAAGAGATCTAGCAACCTAAGAACAAAAGAGTGATCAATGTACCTCTTAGCCAACTTTGCATCCATCTCAGGTGATGAAACAAACCTCAAAATGAACTCGTATACAATTTGCAAGTGTGGCCATGCAGGATCCATCAAAGGCTCCTCCTCTTCCAGATCAAAGGCTTCTAAAACCTTGTTCTCACATGGTGGAGAAGTGGGTGTCCTGAACAAGTTCACGGATATCATTTTTGTTATTTCTTGCATGACTGTTTCTGTGAATTTCCCATTCACCGAAGTAACATAATCCACAAGCTCTAGCAATGTTTGCCGTTTGATGTCCTTTTCTTTCAGGTTCTTTGCTGGGTCGGTGAAGTCAAAAACGACACAACACAAATTCAATTTCTTGATAAACAAGTTCTGCTTCTCAGAGCTGGGGACATCCCTAAAACTAGGCAATGCCTCATAGGAAGAAGTAGCTAAAATTCCATTCAGCTTCGAGTTCACAACTTGTGAAAACTTATTTCCATGATTCAACCCTGGAGTTGAAGAATTTGAAGCAGAATTAGGAGCAGGAAGAAATGCGTTGTTTGGGTTCCCATACCGGTTACTTACAAGATCACTGCTTCTTGAACTGGTAGAACCATTTGAAGAAAGGCCAGATGTTCCCCCTAATTCACGATGATTTTCGGCCGACTTAGATGGCCTTCGAGGGAGCTTACCAAGTATTTGTTTGATCATAATTGTGATAAAAAATAAAATGCCCCTCCACTCAAGTCCCAAAACCCTGCTAGTAAGAGGTGTCCCAAAACTCCTTCAAAGTAGACCAAACTCCATCAACAGAGACATAACCCGTCTTTTCAGTCAGATAAGAAAAACAGAAATGCATAAATCCATTTCAAGCCAGTTTTAGCAGTGGGCTGAGGTTTCTAATCCACCCAGAAACTTCTTCTCTACTCTTCCATCTGAACACCGGTGTCCTTACCCTATTCTTCAGTCTTTCCAAATCACGGGGAAAGCTTCCCCTTCTCATCTGGAGAGAACAATCAAATCCACTTTTAAAGATAAATCACAGATGCAGAAATCCATTCCAAACAAGAGATCAGACAAAACCATGAAGTCTCAATCAACCAAAAAAAGCAGAAATACTCTTGCGCTTTTCAACTTCTCAAAAGATGATAGCTTTTCCTTTCTTCTTTAGAATCCAAGTGGAAAAAAAAAATCACAAATTTTATCTGAAAATCAGAAACCCAGATGCAGAAAAACACTTCAAACCAAAGATCGCCAATCACACCCCAGAAGCTCCTCCACTTTAAAAAAAAAAAAAAAGGAGCAAAAAAAAGAGGTATAATATCCTCTTCCTTCTTCTTCTTCTTTATTCCTTTTCCCCCAAATTAACAGGAATTCAGATGGATCAAACGGAGACAAGATCTGGATATGATCTAGAAAAACGGGAAGATATTCTTTATCAAACCAAACCTAAGAAAAATGAGAAAATGAAACTAAGCAAAAAAAAAAGAACTAAATCAACTGTCAGATACACATACAACAGACAGATAAATTTTCAAAAAACAACTAAAGGGAAGAGGGAAAAAGAACAGAGAAACCCAGAAGAAAATAAAAAGTTGACAAACATTGATACTTACACAGACTCAGCTGGTTCTGGTGAGAAATAAGAACATCAATGAAAGAGAAGTTGCGGGTATTGAGTCAGTGGTCGAAAATCACAAAACCCACCAACTAAAAAGGTTAGACAGAAAGCAATCTCTTTGCTATTTGTGCAGTTGTTTTTTGTTTCTTAGAAAAATGTCTTCCCTTCGTTATCTCTCTCTTCAATTCCTTTCTTTCTAAATTTCTTTCTCAAAATCCTCTCTCTCTCTCTCTCTCTGTCTCTCTCTCTGGACCTTTCTCAGAGGTCACCAGCGAGAGAAAACAAACCTACGAAGAGAGTCCTCCAAGTCCATAGAATTCTTTGATTAAGAAAAAAAAAACCTTTGAAAAAAGATTTATATTAAAAAGAAAAACACTTCCTCTTCCGCAACTCGTCTTTTGTTTGCTTTCCTCGTTTTCTTTTCCCACTTTCTTTGTACTTCAGTTTTCTACTCTCTCTCTCTCTCTCTTTAATGATGAAAATTAAGAAATAAGCAATCTTAATAATGAAAATTGATTACTTTGAGTAATGATTCTATGTTGCTATACACTAAATCTCACTGTACAGAAGCCAATATATACCTCAACAGCTACTGCTATTCATCTAAGAATGTACATGAAAAGAGGATGCCCCACGATAAATGATTGTCTGTTTTGAGACAGACCTCTAAAGGCATGCCATTGATTGACACATGATATGTTTTTAAATTTGATGTCTTTTATTGACAACTTACTTTTCAACTGAACAATTTTTTGGACCCTTTTACCCCCAAAAACAACACATGTCTGTTTATAATTCACCATATACACTACAGAGGCATTTTTA
>JAOXJP010000006.1:1219945-1231762 GCA_025762735.1 Platanus orientalis | reverse complement strand
TACTTGTTGTTTGTTGGCTGCCCAACATTCTGCTCCATAAAGCATGGCTGGTCTTATAGTTGTCTTATAGAATTTTCTCTTTAATTTTAGTGGTATTCGTTTATCACACAACACTCCAGAAGCACACTATTTTTTAATGAATGTTGAAATAAATTTCTCTAGGTTTCCCTCCCTCTTACACGAGTGGATCTAGGCAGGAGTTTCAGGTTTATTAGAGACAACGCACGAGGGTTGCGCCCATGCTATGGTTTCACTAGGATATTAATTTTTATGTTTTGTTCCCTAGCACATTACTTGAGGGTAATTTTGTCTCAGTAGCATATTTAGTGGTATTTTGGTTATTATCTGTAGTGTGGAGTTATTTTGGGTATGATATTGTGCTTAGGGGGGGGGGGTTGTCTTTTCTTATTTTAGGTTGTAATAAGCTTGGTCATAGGGGCTATAAAAACACCCCACACAACCAGCAATTGCTTTATGATGGAATAAACACAAGTTTGCAGCTCTCATTTTTACTTCTCCACTTTGTCTGAGGTTGAAGATCAAGCAAAACCCTAGAATAGGTCTAAGGAAATCCCTAGTTTAACGGTGGTAGTGGAGGCTACTCTCTCCCCTTGAGTTAAAGGCCTTCTACCCCTTCTTCTTTGCCTATTACCTCATTTTACAGATTTGTTTCTTTTTTATGTGAGTTGAAAATATTGACTCACACGTACATCCATTGGAGCCCATCTTCTTCAAGGTTTGGAAACAACAATCTTTGTAGGCCCTTCTCAAGGGCTGGACGACCACTTTGCTGGTGGCAGAATAATTCAATATGCAGTTGAACACAGACAAGCAACAGAGCATCTTCATACGAAATTGAGTATGGCTTCTACAATTTAGGGATTGAAGGGCTGCCACTTCTACTATTTGTTGGGGGTTACCAGAAGATCTTAATTCAAGAGATAGTCTTCAAAATTTTTAAAATTTCACAAAGTTACATAGGAGGTTGGTTGTCTCCGGCATGAAAGCATAAAACAGGGTCCCTCACGAAATCAGCTACTACTCCCTATTCCTAAATAATCTCGCAGAGCCACTTGGAGGGTTCAGGGAAGACCCATGGGCGATCCTAAAGGTGGTGGGGCCCATCCCATAGGGCCCCACCTGTTTGACTTAGTCTCTTATATGTGAAGAAGAGGCATGAAGGCCTCTGTTTTTGGGGGTTTCACGAAATTAGTCACCAACTCCTAATTACGAGGAGTCTGGCCAAGAGGTTTTGGGGGATTATTTCTATCCCCTGAGCGACACCAAGGCTTCTTACCAACACCCGAAAGTTCTCTTCAATGAGAACCAAACTCTTGAAGAATCAGCAGGCGGTAAGGTCTCCTTAGACCTGGGATCTCTAATACTCCAGTGTTGCAACCTTTATGCTCAGATTTTTGCAAGATTTCTCCATCACCTACTCTTTAGTAGGCTTTACAACAGATAACAGCAGCTCCTAAGATAATTTTTCTCATCTATGATCTCCTCTTCTAAGTCCTACAGTGTAGATTGACATAGGTATTGGTGATTAGGCTAGTGGCTGAATATTTTTTTATAATCCCATATAGATTTTACTGAGAAACCTGATCCTATCCCAGTGTGATACATATTTACCCCATGATTGATGATTCTCTATTAGTCTTCTTCCTTATGTATGACAAACATTGGTCGTTGCTCCTTTTTTTCCCCTGTTTTATACATTTTATGTACTGCTGAGTACCTAGACAGCAACTAGACATCTAATAATCCTTTATTTCAATTGTTATTTCCACATTTAGGTTTGATTTTGTTTAACACTTAGTAGACCTTAACTCTTATCAGGCTTATTGAATTTGATTGAATATTGGCATGAATTCATGTGTGGATGTGCAAGTAGGAATCTTGTTTATGCTTGATCATTACTTTTATTAGTTTTATGTTTGATTCCTTTATGCACACACCCACTAATCCTTATGCATGTTGCGTCAGTATTCATCTTTCTTCTTCAAGCTTCTTGATACCAAGTTTAAGGCCACGGATGGTGATGTCCAAGGTAAAGTGAGTTGGCGACTTCTCTCAAGTATCTATTATCTTCTTCTCCATCTTCTTTCTTCTTTAATTTTTCTTTTAATCCCCATTAAAGCTTGCTGCCTCCATACCAGAATCCTTCATTCCACCATCTTATTTTGCTTCCATCTTCATTCCCAACACCATTAATCCCTCTCCAAAGCAACCAGCCACTCCAAACTTCCATTATTTTACTTCCTTTTTATCTTACATCCTAAAGACCATCATATAAAACCCTCCAACCCATTACAACCAATCGGCCAGCCCATAAATTACTTTGTTTTTGCTGCCTAGAATTTCCAGCAACTATTGTTTTTGTCTTTTCTTTTATTTTCCACAAGACAATCATCTCCCATGTCCTAAGGTTGAAATAGAACACCTCTCTTTAATATTTTTTTTTCAAGAACTTAAAACCCATTCCATATAGTAATTTGTTGTTTTCTTTAAGTTTTCTTAAAGAAAACCTAAGCTATTGCAATCTGATCATGATCTTACCCCTTTGGCTCATGCAATACTTTACGTGTAATCCTTGATTGAAGTTTTAACCAATCACCAACCTCTAAACAAATAAACTACCGTGTGGATATACTTATGCATACAGGGTGTTTGTGAAATGGCTTAAAGGATATTGAATGATGATTCATGAATGTTCTTTGTTGCTAAGCAAGTGAAATCATTGTCTAGAATATTGGTTACATCTATGATTTGTTATTGCTCAAATTTACAAGGTTACATCTACCTAAGAATTTTGTTGCATTCTAAGTGTTTGAAGCAATGTCTAACAGCATATTCTATATGGGTTTATAAACTTTTCGTGTGCTGCCTTTTCGTGTGCTGCCTTGAAATTTAGGAGATCCTTTGGTTTGTACTACAACAAATTTGGTATCAGAGCCTACTGTGTTGCATCAATTTTGGTATCAAAGCCAAGTTCCAATTAATTCCGATTTGTTGGAGTCCTAGGGAGTATTAAGAAGGATCTCTTATATAGATTATAACCTACGGTTCATTAACCTGAAGAAAAGTATCCAAGGACAATTCGGACTATAGAAAATCTCCCTAATTTCTTCCTTGCGGTAGTAGTGTGGAAGTTCTTGGCTGTGTGAGCAATCAAATTGGAATTTCCCTAATACTCTTTTCAGGTATTTTTTCAATTAACCCCCATTCTTCGAGCTATTTTACCAAACTCCCTGGAATGTCGTATCAGGACTGTGTCCGCGATGTGTCAAGAATGTGTAAAAAAAATCATTCTCCAACACATTGCGGACACACATGACTGCAAACACATGCAGATGTATCCCTGGCAAGTTTGTGACCAATACGTGTCAGACATGGAGACGCCAAGGATTTTGGAGTTTCCATGCTTCTCATATATATATATATATATATATATTGCTAAACGAATTGTCTTATTATAATTATAAAATTATATAAATCAAGCAGGGTTGGGTATTTCGGGTTGGGCTAAGGACTGCCTGAGCTCGGCCCGAACATTACTTTGAACCTAGCATCACAGCTCGAATTCGACCCAGTTCGAACTTCCAACAGCCTAGCAAGCACAAATTTCGGGCCAAGCAAGTCAGGCTTCAACCCAACCCAACCCAATTGACGGCCATAGCTATAATTGTCAGAAGTTCTATAAAAAAAAAAAAAGCGGTCAAAACAATAAATGTGTAAGTACCTAACAACTACTTTAATAGAAAACAAATGTCTTGCAATGTTTTGAATTTGAAATGAACTCTATTTTGATACTTTTAACCCTATACATACCACATGTCAGCTTGTGGTGTGGTCACTTCAATCAGCCCAAACCCCGTTGTTTTATAATGAGCGAGTTTGGGCTGACATTATTCAGCTGAATTCAGGCTCGGGCCGAGATTGGGCCCATGTTTCGTACTTTGGGCTGGGCTCAGATTGGCCTTAGGCCAGGCCATCCCAGTTGACACCCCTACTTAAATAATACAGATTCCGCAACCTCCAAGGGAGAACCCCTTTGAAAATTCTTACGTTCTCCTCCTTTCAAATATCCCAATATATGCCATGAAGAATGCCCATCCAAAACATTACCTTGAGAGCCCAAGAAGCCACCATTCCAATACCATATAAGATCTATCAAACAGTTAGGCATTGCCCAACAAACTGAAATTTGCAAAAAGAAATAATTCCATATGAACCTTGAGAAGTCGCAATGATTCATAATATGGCCACCCGATTCTCCATTCTTCAAGCACAACACACAAATATAAAGAGAGAATACCATATCCGAGTGCCTTCTTTGGAGCATATCCATAGAATTCATCATGTTATAAGATGTGATCAAGATAATAGAGGTCAGCTTCCTTCTGTTGTTGTAGGGGCTTGCTGTTTGGGGGATGTCTTATCCCCTTCTTTAATAAAATTTCCTCTTATAAAAAATAAATAAAAGCTTATCATAAATTCTTTGTTTGGAATCTCCTCTATTATCTTATTCTTTGCAGTTCTAGCTTCTAGGTAGTGCTAAAACATTTTATTGTATTTAGGAGCTCTTGGCGTCCAAAATAAGGCACTGCTGCAAAGGATCTTTCCATCACTCACAATTTCTTGTAGATCCTTCTTTTCTTCGTACAGTTTCCATATTGCTGGAGTGGTATGAAAATTCAGATGATGATCCTTGGATTGACTTCTACACAAGGATGATTTGCAATAGAATCCTTCCTGAAGACCTACCAATGGTTGTGAGTTGTGACATGATACAGAGATGGTCAAGCTATCTACTCTCCAACTCATCCTATTGTGCCTGTAGGCCCTGTATTGCCTAAAATTATCTGTCAGGTACTTAATTCCCACCAATTTTACATTCCATTCAAATGCTTGATGTCTATACTTTTAGGAACTGAAGAATTCTACACCTATACTTTTTGTTGATAGATATCTATGATTCCCTACTTCCTTAAGTATCAAAATAAAAAAAAAAATGGGACTGAAATTAAATTTAAAAAAAAGTCCCTACTCCACCCTTTGGCCATTATATAATTAAATGTGATCGGACCTATGGCTTTATTAAAGTCCAGCTGCTTCTCAGTCTCGTACTCCATCCTACATCTCTTGGAAGAGGCTTGGAAGTTGGAACCGCTTGATGAAGCTTCTTCATCACTCCTACTTTTCATTTATTTGTTATCTCTCATACATAATATATGATATATGGGGAGTTCTCTGTCAGATCTTGCTTGAGTTTGTTCGTAGATGGAAGTGTCTGCAATAACATATGGAAGAGGTTGTGGAGCCTAAAGGTTCCTTCTAAGGTGTTGGTCTTATTATGGATGGCGTGTAGGGATAGGCTGCCTACCACTTATAATCTCCAAAAGAGGGGCATGTGCCTCCCAAACATTTGCCCTCTTTGCTATAGAGATACGGAATCAGTTTATCACATTCTCATTCGTTGTTTGTATGCTAATGAGGTTTGGTATGAAGTTATGTCGGAAGTGGGAGTGGTTTGGGTTTTCCCACATACTCTTTGGGATTTCTATAATGGATGGCATTTGAGGAAGATCCCTACTAAAAGAAGTGCTCTTTGGAGTTTGGCTTTGTTGGTGTGTTGGTCTATTTGGTTGGAACGAAACCAAAGGACTTTTGAGAGTCATGCAGAACCACATATAATGTATATAGAAAAGCAAGGATCATTTTTGTCTTTGGGCTGTCAAGTGTAAAGAGCTAGGGGATCATTCATTTGTAGTTATTAAGAGAGGGTGGGAAAATATTCTTAGAGATCCCTCCTTTTTGTAGCCATGGTTCCAAAGATCGGCCGGATCGGATTGGGATCGGCCAAGTCCAATCCCGATTCTGGCCTAGGATCGAGTTTAACAATGGATCGGCCGATCCTTTCAAAGAATCGTCTGGTCCTTTGGATGGATCACTCGATCCTTGCAAGGATCGCCTGATCCAACCCATGCAATCCTGGATTGGGCGATCCACAATGGATTGGTCAATCCTTTCAAGGATCGCCTTGATCCATACATGGATCGGATCGGGATCGGCAGTGTCTGATCCCGAGCCCGATCCCGATTTTTTTATCTATGCCTGACCTGTTTAAAAGCATTTCCTAACTTGTAACTTCCATACTAAAGAGAGAACAGCTTATGAAGAAGTCGAGCAGATACTGAAATTTTCATTTTCGAATTTGCTTTCTTTAAATAACAGAAAACCTTGACCGCTCCAGTATTCACAAATAACATATAAAAAAGATATACTTGGTTGTAAAAAGACTCGGCCAATCTCTGAACCCAAGTTGTTTGAGTACCTCATCAAGTTGTTAAACCATGTTTCTGCTAGAATATTATCATACATCTTTACTTTAATGTGAGCCCATATGGGATCTTCACATGTGAGCTTCAGAATTCAACCTTAACCATTACAAACAATCTCCCATTGAAACATGGTTCTTACATCCAACATGTTAGAAGATGCACCAATTCATAGTAATATGCATAGAGAATTAGAATTAGCATATTAATTGGATAGGAGGTCAAATATGGGTCCTCTCACAAGCCACATGACAAAAGGGTAGCTAAATGACAAGAAATAATTTCCATGTGAGCATAATCATATGCACATCACAACAGGTTTGCATCATTTAAAAAAAAAAGTCATAACATACCAGATGAAGTGACTGCTTATGAATACGTTGTAAAGCATGTGTCCAACGTCTGAGAATTTCTGCTATATCAACAGTGGGGTGGACTCTTCCACTATCCACTCGAGAAAGTGATTCATCATTTCCTTGCAAATAACTTAAATCTGAACTGTTTTTTTGTTTTTCCCCATTCACATTGATAAGTGACGCATTGATTGGTTCTCTATCATCCGCATGTGCTGAAGTCATGTCACCAGGCTGAACAGATAATACATCTCTATAAGGAACCTGAGAGCTTTGATCCATTGCTGCAAGCAAAGCCGATCCAGAGATGCGGTACCTGAATAGGAAATTAGGAATATCATAGATTAAGAGGGATGTAGAAAAATGACATTTAAAGAAGTTGAAAGAACGTAGAGATAAATGAGGATAACCTATGCTCACGATGAGCAATCAGATCTTCAATAGGACCTGAAGCAAGAACCTCATGTTGACCTGTAAAAAGGAGAAAGTACACATTAAAGACCATAGACCATTAAACAGTAAAAGGATAAATCTAAAAAATCAGAGAAAGCCACCACTAAATTTGAAGAAAAATTCCACATCTGGTGCCCAACATTTTAGTTTTTTTAAGAGATGAACAGGATAGTTGGATGGCTGATATTCAGATAAGAAGAAGGGAACTATGCATTCAATAATTGGATTGGCGAGGGAGTAAGAAAGTGAGACAGAACAAGTGCATCTAGTTAAGATAAACAATCAGTTGGTTGATTAATGGATGTAGAAAATGATGCAAGAAAGGGAATCTGGATTTACACCATATTCTACAGGAAACCATACTGATGCAAACAAAGGGAACCATAAAACTGAGACATTTACTCGAAGAAAGTTTACCCAGGTAACTATAGTTAAGTACTCAGAACACTGATAAGAACAAAGAGTGATTATGCAATGTATAGTAGGGTTTTCCCTAATTTTGCTCCCTCAGGTAATTTTCCCCTTAGCAGTCATCCCCAACCTCACCAATTCACTTCCCAAAAACACACATGATGTGTCTTCAGCAATCTTCCCTTAAAAGTGGAAAGGAATTCTTCAAAGGTTGTGCAACATCATAAATTGGCATTGACATTAGATTCTTCTCAGTAAGGAAATCAGACCCATACATGTGGCTTACTTAATCAGAGAATGATAGCAATAGGAATCAAAAATATATATATTAAGAGTTAAAAACACATAAGGATGCCTTATTTTTAACTTTCTAAGTTATTTGATGACTAATCAAAGTCAGATAAGATGGTACAGTATTGTGGAATGAGGAGATCCACAAGTGCAAGGCATATTGGTTTTTATAAGTCCAATGCAGCTGAAGCAGTGTCTTCTTTAGAGGGCCCAAAAAACTTATAAATTTTATTCTATAATCCTTTAATTGTGGTGACTCCCTTAATTTATTTGCTTCTAATACATTAAAAGAAGAGGAGAAAATTGGGGTTGAGCTACCCCTTAGTCAACAAAGATACATGGAGGAGCACTTACAATCACCCCTAAACAAATAACAACCTAGCCCACAGAATACAAATCACTCTCCAATTTACCCTACATTAACATGGATACAATGATAATAAAATAAGACAGAAGGCATTAAGCCCAGATGCACCTGTTTTTAACAAATACAGAAAGGAAAGGTTAGGGAGGGAGAAAAACAAAACAAAACAAACGAGCTACAGAGCACAATAAGCAAAGAAAGTTAACCAAAAGGTCCAAAACTACAATGTGGCCAAGCTTCTAAAATCTTCAAATCCCTAAAACTTTTAGGCTGCTTTTTTTTAAAATAATAATAATAATAATTACTCTGTAAGGATTTACCAAACATTCTGGAGGAAAGCCATGAGTTAATTTTCCTCAGTTCCTCCCATCACATTTATGGAAATGACTAGTAGAAACAAATACAGGCACCAGGCAACCTACATTCTGAAAAAGTAAGAAAGGCATGGCATGCAACTTCTTCTTGTAGAGATACATACTACTGCTTGAAATGTAGTGTGTTTGAGAGGAATAGAACTACAAGACTTTTACAAGATAGATGGCAATCTATTCAGAAAGTCATTGATACAACAAAGATAAGAGGTGCCTTGAGCTTCTAAGACTTAGGCATCTTCATCAACCCTATCATTCAGGATTGAAAAGAGATCATCACATTCCCCCTTATGTGCCACACAACACTAAGCTCTGGAGTCGGGATTCCTCCTCAGAGAACTCCATTAAACTCAATTTTGATGGATTCTCATTGGTGTAAGGGAAACCTTCAGAAATAGCTCTAGGTGCATAGTTCAGGCTTATTCAGACCCTATAAGAAAAGAAGGTCTCAGTCACAGTAAGATCAAAGCTCTATCATTTGGCCTTAATCTAGGCCTCCACTTAAGATCCAGCATTTGATAGTTGAGGGGGATTCAGTGATAGTGATTGGATGGTTCACATTGGATGCAAGTCTGTGGAGGCTATCTCACTTGATTATAGAGGCCCAATTGTTTGCCTCCCTCAATTAATATCCCATTCAAGTGGCCACATAGGTCGGTAAACACTTGCTGATGTTTAAGCCAAACATGGGGTTGAGAGGATGTACATTACGGCATATATTATTGTATAGACTGTGGAGTTACCAAGGACTCATCCTCCTGTACATTCTCTTATTCTTTTCTTAAAGAATCTTTTCATTACTCATCAAATAATAATAATAATAGCATGCAACTTCTTATATGCATTTCAATTGATTTATCTACCCTCACATCTCTACTCAAAAGATGAGGCTCCTCTCCTATCATATCCACTCCCACTCCATGGCCTTTCACTTCTTTTGTGGAATAATCAGTAAGGTCCCCTTGAATAATTCAAGTTTAGTGCTATATCCTTGCTTTCTAATGTTACATCTCATGCAACTTATCATAATGTACTGAAACTGAGGTCCCATTACATTCTACCCAGTCCATTCCAGTAGTTGACACCAGGGTAGGAACGGCAAAGGTCCTCACTGTGAGAGCATGGAAATGATTCGATAGGACTCCAGGGTAAGAGCAAGATCACATAGGAATTGTTGTGCAATAGTGGTTGTGCTGTTTTAGGCAGGGAAATATTCATTACTTAAACCTCCCTAAAGCACAAATACATAGAGACATGAATGCCATGGAAAGGATCAAGATCCAACATTTAATGGGTACCTCCAAAAAGATCTATGTTGGCCCGGAGACTGGAAGAAGCTATGGGCTTTATCATATCTCCTTGTCAGAATGCTTTTGTTCTTGATTGCTTGCTGGTTTGGATTTGGTTTGTTTTGCTTGCTGTTTTTCTCTTGTTCCCTTTCACCTCCTGAGTGATGTTGTTTTGCTTGTTCTTGTTTTGCTTCTCTTAATCTCTTCAATAAAGTTCTTCATTTCTCTCTCTCTCTCTCTCTCAAAAAAAAAAAAAAAAAGGAACACTTTTGTTCAGGGAGACAGATTCTTGAATGCTCACTAATAGCCAATGAATGCATTGATATGTGGATGAAAGCTAAAAAATCGGGACTGGTTTGTCAAGTGGATATGGAAAAGGCCTATGACCACGTGAGCTGGTCTTCTTGAAGATACTCTTCTTAAGATGGGTATTGGGCGGACCTGGTGTAATTAGATCAAAGTGTGTATTTCTTCGATATCATTTTCCATTTTGATTGATGGCTCTTCAGAAGGGTTTTTTCGTAGTAGAAGGGGTGCTTGTGGCAAGGGGATCCTCTATCCCCTTTCCTTTTCAACAATGTTATGGAAGGGCTGAGTGGGCTGATGAATAGCATGGAGGAGATGGGTGCAATTTAGGAGGGCTGTTCTTTGGGTGAGGATGGTCCCTCCATATCGATTAATCAATTTGCCGATGATTCACTTTTCCTCTAGCAAGCTTCTATGGAGAGGGTTTAGAACTTAAGCCTTAAGGTGTATTTTGCAGCAGTTTGAGGCTATCTCAGGCCTTAAAAGTCAATTTTCATAGAAGCAAGTTGTTTGGGGTTGGTTGTGTTTCTAATTTGGAACAGTTGACCGCTCAGTTTGGCTACCCTCCTACGTTGCAGTCTTCCATATATTTGGGATTGCCGCTAAGAGCGAGATTCAAGTCCAAATTTTCCTGGGTTCTGGCTGTTGAAAGAATGGAGTAACAGCTTGCCTCGTGGAAAGGGAAGCTTCTTTCGAAAGGTGGCAAGCTTACTCTTGTTAAGAGTGTGCTTTCATGGCTCCCCATTTATTTTATATCTTTGTTTGTAACCCCTTCTTCAGCGATTCAGAGGCTTGAGAAAGATGCATAGAAGAGGCTTTCTATGGGGTTCCGTGGATGATGATCCTAAGATTCATTTAGTGGCTTGGAATGAGGTGTAGGCTGATGTAGTATGGTGGCCTCTGTAATCACTCTTTGGGTTCTCTGAATCATGCCTTATTGTGTAAATGGCTTTGGCGTTTTGGTGAGGAGAGGGATTCCTCGTGAAGAAAGGTGATTGAAGCAAAGTACGATACTCATTCTCTGGGCTGGTTGAGTGCTACTCTGAGGGTCGCGTATGTGGTACGCCTTTGGAGAAGTATTTGCCTTGGTTCTGATCTGTTTTCTGGGAGGGTGAAGTTTATAGTAATGGTTGATCCATTCTATATTGGAAAGATGTGTTGTGTGGTTCCTCATCTTTGACTTCGTACTTTCCAAATATTATATCTTTGCTTGGAACCTTCATCTTCGGCATGCCTTAAATGACTGGGAGATGGAGAGTATGGCTGTGCTTATGCAGAGGCTTGAGGAAACTCCTGTGGGGAGCATGGAGGAGGTGGATGTTAGAATTTAGAGCTTAGAAGCCAATGGGGTCTTCTCTACCAATTCTCACTTCCAAGCTTTGGTCCCTCTTGCCCCTTGGGTTAGGCTTTATAGGTACATTTGGAGATTTAAAATGCCTTCTAAAGCTGCATTTTTTATGTGTCTTATTGTTAAAGGGAGGGAGAGTATTGTGGATGTCTTGAGGTGAAGAGGCTTTTATTTAGTGAACAGATGCTCTTGATCAAGGTTCAAAATGTCGGGGTCGGTGGAAATATCGGTCAGGCCAAAATAAGACATATATCGGAAATGTCGGAAATATCGAAAAGAAATATTGTAAA
>JAOXJP010000006.1:1183986-1196857 GCA_025762735.1 Platanus orientalis | reverse complement strand
ATCACCCCCAAAAAGTGAAATGATACTTCCCCTCTGTCTTGTCTCACGATGTCGCACAAAGAGGGTCGGCACAGGTGATATTCCCCCCGATTAATATCGCTTCGAGCACTTATGTGCCCACCCTCCTGAGATTCCATCCCTTTTGTTAAAAAGGGATGTATAAGGTTAAAAGCATATAAAAAGTATTGAAGTGAACATTTGTTCCTTCACATGTTCGGATGTCCCCTTGTGATGTGAGACATGTGGGGACACACAAATTTGAGTGTAGAAAATCTTTTCCTTATGACAATTGTATGCTGTTTATCTGGATAGTCAGTCTACGGTGGACCATGCCCTACCACTCACTGGTTGCTCCAAACCTAACCACGTGGTAAGTCATAAATTTCACTAAATTAATTTTAAGAAGTACGACACGTGGAAAATAGGGACCCACAGTCCACTAAAGGGTCCCACTTTTTATTTTTCATTTTGGTAAATTCTATCTGAGTGGATCTGATAATTCAACCTTCAAGGTTTCTTATCAAAAAAAAAAAAAAAAAAAACCTTCAAGGTTTGAATCATCACCGGCTAAAATGGAGAGATATTCCTGCCAGTACCTACCCAGAACGCGACACGATGCTGAACAAAGAGTACTTTACTATTTATTTACCATGATACCCTTAGTTGACTCTCTTGCCCTTTATGGCTTTACCGTTTACACTTTGTCAGGTTTCGTGTCAGGTGATGATTGGTTCTGGCGTAATATCTCTCCATTCAAACCGGAGATGATTCAAACCCGCTGAAAGGGAGTCCACTTCAACTCCTCTTCTCCGCTCCCCGGAGGGCCTGAAATCCTCTCGGAGGTCATAAACCTCATTTTGCCTTCACACACACACACTCTCTCTCTCTCTCTCTCTCTCTGCTATAGATAAACGTAAACCTCTCACTTTGCCTTCACATACACACTCTCTCTCTCTCTCTTCTCTCTCTGCTATAGAGCCTGGGTAAGGAGAGAGAGGGGAAACAAAAGAAAAGAATAAAAAATAGAAAAAAATTTAATCTACAAGAGCAAAGAGAAGAAGACGAGATTTTTTTATTTTTTATTTTAAATTCAGAATCTATCATTCTTCCATGACCGACGACTCCAATCGAAGAATCCTCGACATGGGTTTTATTCCAATTTGTTTCTCTACAAGTTTCATCTCTTTTTCCCCTTTTATCTCTTTCTTTCTCTCTCTAGAACTACTTCACTCTCAGAAAGTTTCTTAAGCTTTTTCCATGGTTGGTCCAATCGCTCTTTGAATCCAAAACATGGGTTCTTTCCCCTCCCTTTGAACCAAAAAACCCAACCCATATTTCATTTCCTTCCCTTTTTCTTCCTTTGTTGAACTCGAATCGTTTTTTAAGAACCCTCCCTATTCCTTCATTTCTGAGTGACGATTTTCGAATCTAAGAGATTCTTCTGTTTCCATTCTTTCTCCATTAAAACCCAATTGGTATTTTCCTCTGTCACTATCTAGAACAGCTACTCTCGCTGTTTTCTTCTGTATTGCCTTGTAGGAGAACGAGTGAGCCATGTATTTGTCCGAGAAGCCTCGCCCAATCGACTTCTACAAGGAAGAAGGAAGAGATATGATAATTGAAGTTGTCAGCAATGGTGGGTTGCAGCCCCAGCAACAACAGCAGCAGCAGCAACAGCAGATGATTCTGGCTGAAAGCAGCGGAGAAGACCATGAAATGAAGGCACCCAAGAAGCGGGCGGAGACATGGGTCCAGGAGGAAACTCGAAATCTGATCAGTTTTCGGCGAGAAATGGATAGTCTCTTCAATACTTCGAAGTCGAACAAGCATCTTTGGGAGCAGATTTCGTCCAAGATGAGGGAGAAGGGGTTTGATCGATCACCCACAATGTGCACTGATAAGTGGAGGAACTTGTTAAAGGAGTTCAAGAAGGCAAAACACCAAGATAAAGGGAATGGTTCGGCAAAGATGTCTTATTACAAGGAGCTTGAGGAGTTGCTTAAAGAGAGGAGCAAGAACGCCTCTTACAAAAGTCCTACATCTAACAAGGTTGATTCCTACATACAATTTGCGGAGAAAGGTACATAATAAATTAGAGATTCATTTGCAAAAAGTTTTAGAATCTTAAGAATTATACTCAGTTCATTTCTTAGACAGAGCTGTATGGTTTTCTAGTTATAACTTTATATTTATGAATAGAGATAATGCCATTAACTGTTCAACAATATATATATATATATAGTAGGCATAATTAAGATGGGTGGTGGCACTTGTTTTTCTACAGCTCAGACTTTCACGCATGATTCATAATAAAAGAATTTCTTTAAATCCATGGTTTTGGTCAAGCATTTATGAGTTTGATTCTTATATGTTTAGCTTTTTGGGACTGAAAACCCCTAAATCGAGATATCAGAAAATTCTGCTCCTCCTTGTCACCATTTTTCTAATTAATTTGTGGAACTAGAAATGCTCATGTCTCTGTAGAAACACGCTGCTAGAGCTTCTTTGTTTATGTATGATCTTTAAAAAAATTGTAAGGTCAGTGCAGCATTTGTCCATTTTGTTCTGGTAGCATGTGTATAGTCCAGGGAAAAAAAAACATCTTCTTCCTCTAAACCTATTGATTGATTCCTGTTCTCTCTTACAGTGGATTCTTACGAATTGAGTTTAGACACCTGAAACTGAAAGGGGTTTACATGTAACTTTCATTAATAAGCTTTCTGATTTGGACGAAGTGTTACTTCTGAAGGCTTCCTGTCGTTTTTATTTTGGAAAGGTAATGATTCATTAAGACTTCCTGTCCTCTTGGAATGGAAAGTTGTTCGACTGGTGTTCATTGCCTCCCTCTGAATGAATCCAGAATTCCAGAAATCTCACAACTGAGCTTAGTTTTCTCATCCCTGTGCTACTTGATGCTTATGGCCATTCCACATCCCACTTCCATTTCAAAGTTTCTGAGCAATGACAAACTACTTGTCTAAGTTACATGTAATATGGAGCTTCTGCTCTTATTTGTTAGCCTATGATGGCTCTCATCTATGACAGAGCCCCTGTTGAATGATCTATTCAATGTGCCACTTCTCCCGTCTGCCTTTCTCCATTCAATAACTAAAATCTTGGTTGTGTCGTGTGCATCTTATCCAAAATCCAGACCCGGACAATTCAATATTGACTTGGTTAAACCATGTGAGGCTCAGCAGGGCTCTCATTTTGTGCTACCACCTAGGAATCAACTTCAACACAGGCACTGGTATTAAGACATGAAAACCTTGCAAATAGATGTTACATATGTATGACTGTGTTTATGCATTCTTTTCTAGGAAATTTTGATTTTAAAGAAGTTATATATGAGTTATCAAAAAACAAAGCTAATCTGAAATTACTTTCAGGTTTTGGATACGAACAAAGTGTCCCTTTTGGATAGGCTATGACAAGTACACATTACACATTTCCTAGAAGTCTCTGTACCCAATATGTGTTGGATATGAGTAATTTGTACAATTTGATGCATCTGGTGACATGGTTCTGTTATGTTAAATTTTGTTATCAGCCATGTCAATGATATTTGTGACTCATATGGGTACCCCCTGAAATTGATATTTCTTGGACATAAGATTCATCATAATTTGGCTTTTAAGCCTTTCACCTTGACCATGACCTTTTCTCTGACCAACAACTGTAACTACAAAGCTTACAAAAGTTTCAGTCTTTCACGAAGACTACCCCCAACTAGTTAGTCATAATATTCGTCATTATCCAATCTAAGTTATCCTTAAACAGAAGGGAATGACTAAATAGGATAATTACCATACATATTAGATAAAAACTCTTGTTTTTAAAATTTAAAATTAAAGCATATATTAAATCCTTATATACTACTTAGTGAAAATTCCTCCCCATACTGTGTGAGACAGTGACATCTCTTCTCTCCGAGCAAACCCACTCTGGTTTTTGTTTCTGCAATTAAGGTTTGCACATAAAATGTTTTCAGCCTGCTATGCAATTGCTGAATTAATAAAATTCATTGTTATCTATCCAAAAAAAAGAAAAAAAGAAAAGAAATTGCTGAATTATTTTAAGGTGTCCTAGTTTGTCAATAATTGTTACAAGTGCGATACCAAGTGACCTCTATGATAGAAGCAAACATGAAGACTGGAGACTAAATAGATGGAATTGTCTTGATTCCTCTGTTGATGGATCATATGTTAATTTTGATTTTTTCCCCATAGCAGATGTCAAGACCTAGCTAATGGCCTAATGCATCACTTCAACTTATTATCACTTTAACTTCATATGACAGTCTGAAGAGCAAGAGACTGAAATCTAGTTATTGAGCAGTAGTGCAAACTGCAAAATGAATAATGGGTGGCTTTATAAGGGAGGAAATCGTTACCATTCTAGTGGTTCACTTTTAACACGAGTCATGCTTTTGGTTGCTGATGAAGTCCCTAAGTGCTTCCCAGCCAAGCTGTTTATGTCGAATTTTCCATATCAAACATCTCACAACATCCATTACCATGACATCAGTGTCAGCTGCCTACTTCCAGTCTTATCAACATGATTGACCACCCCATTTTCCACTCAACCTTGCAAGCATCAATTTCAAGAAAGGCCTGCTTACTTTGAGGAAGGATAGCTGTTTATGTTGGTCTACCATGTCAGTGCAAGGTTTCTACCATACTTTGCCCTATGTTGTTCTCATCAGTGCTTTGTCTACCTGTAACATGGGGCAAACCATCTTTAGCTTTCTCATGGGGTGAACTGGCATGTTTCTTTAAGTACAACTTTATTAAACCAGAGTGTCATAATCCCTTGGCTGACTGCTGGTATTTATTAGCTTTATAGAGAATCATGGACTGGTTACAAAGTTCATGGTATGTGCCATTTTTTTCTATTGCCCTGAAATTTGTTATGCATTTAGTTACATTTTGTTTAGGTGACTTTATTAAACCTGTTATCTTGATAGTAACCTTCGTATCTTGTACTTCTTTGAGTTGTTGGATATATGAGTAAGATTGAGATTAAAGTTATTAGGGTTTTGTGTATGTAGAGAAGGAAGAAGAAGAAGGAGAGAAGTAGAGAGGAGAAGGGAGATACGTATGAGAAGGAATTCTGTGAGAAAGTGTGCCTTATACTCTCACTTGTATATTGGCATTTATACTAGTACACTGTTAGTATGCGGTATTGTATACAATTACAAGGAAAAGATGATGTTTCCCTCAAGGACATGTACGAGTATATATTACACATGACTGTATTTCCAACACCATGCTGGGGAAGAAAATATCTCACATTCCTAGCTTGCTAACAATATAAGAGAATCAAGTCCCACTCAACCCTTTTGTAAGAACGTCTGCAAGTTGGTCTTTGGAATTGACAAATGGAATGCATATGTTGCTGGACTTCAAGTGAACCTTGATGAAGTGCCGATCTACTTCAACAGGTTTAGTCCTATAATTTTGAACTGGGTTATGAAAAATGCTAATAGATGCCTTGTTATCACAATATAAGCTTATCGATCCTTGCATAGGAAAACCCAATTCAGTCAATCAGATTTTGAGCCATAAAAACTCACGGACACTATAGGCCATAGAACGAAACTCTGCCTTGGCACTTGATGTCACTACAACTGATTGCTTCTTACTTTTCCATGTGACCAAATTCCCTCCTCCAAATGTGCAATACCAAGATGTGGAACATCGGTCTGAAATATATCCATCCCATGGTTCAAAATTTCAGCGGAATTTATTGTAATTTGTTGATTTTTTCCTTCACTTTTAGAGGTGGCAAAATTAAATACCAAGGGAATATTAAAATTCCAAAATAACAATTTTAGTGAAATTTTGTTGATATTAATGAAGGACTGGCGAAATATTAATAAAATTTCATTGATAAATATACCTTTGCTGGAATTAACAAGTCTAAGCTAAAACCCACAACTCCAAAAATTTGCTATATTTTTTTGTTGTTGATTCTGGAGTGAAAATAACAACTCTAGTCCAATTCTTTGTGGTAAAAGCTTGGTACATGTTAATGTAAAGTGTTGTAAATTCCATGAACTATAAAATATAGAACAATGTATAGATTAGGGTGTGTGTGGAGTCATGTCACAGTCTAAGAGAGTCATGGTCGCAAGCTGCAAGAAGAATTACTTCAAGAAGACCTTATAAAAAGCTAGTCGGAAGCATACAAGACACTCCAAAGCATTCACAAACCATTTCAAGATCCAAAAGGTAAAACAGGTAAGGTATGTGAGTTAAAGGTCCAAGGAAGGGGTTCGAAGACTTATGAATCTTCTCGGACCATGGATGAACGATCCTAAAGTCATTGAAGCCCTCCAAGTGCAGTTTTGAGGCTTTATAGGACAGTAAGATTGATCTAGGATCGATCTAAACCTCTTGGTTCGATCCAAATAATTTGGATTGATCTAGGATCTAACAAGAAACTCTCAGGTGTTTTTTTTTGTTGAGAAATTAGCACTTTTGGATCTATCTGAAGTGACATAACTCGCCAAAAACGAGTTTAATGGCTATAAAATTTTGCAAAAATGAAAAATATTGAATGAGGATAAAAAAGA
The DNA here is from genome assembly GCA_025762735.1 of Platanus orientalis. NCBI lineage: Eukaryota > Viridiplantae > Streptophyta > Magnoliopsida > Proteales > Platanaceae > Platanus > Platanus orientalis. Next base: position 1,190,280 of record JAOXJP010000006.1, on the reverse strand, counting down.
ACCATTAGAGATGATTCCCATCCAATGGACAACATGTCCTAAGCTCTTTATAAATTAGGGTGAGTGCCGGAAAGCAAAAAGAACGCTTCCGAATATTTTTGAAGAAATACGCTACTCTAATCCTCTCAAAAGTTTCGAGAGAGATTCCGGTCTCTATTAAAGTGCTCATAACTCCCCAGATTAAGATAGGAGAGAGACGGATTTAAAGCCGCCTCCTTGCTCTTGGTAAGGCATATCTTAAAGAGGCAACGTTAAGAGTTATTCTATCGGAAACTCGACAAGATTCGAAAGTTACATTTTACTAAAAAAAGAGCGATCCTATACTGTGTGTATAGCAACATCAGCCTTTAAAGAGGTATGATATGCTAGTTTAAATTTGATATTAATTTGTTATTACTCTTGCTGGAGACATCGAGAATTTGACATTACCGCCGGAGACACTGGTAGTGTAGACCTAAGCACCTTATCGAAGGTGTAGACCATTCCCGTCAGAAACACCGGGAATAGACCCAACATTATCGCCGGAGTCATCGATAGTATAAACTTGCCACTTCCGCCGGAGACACCAGAAATGTAGACCACACTCGCTGGAGACACCGAATGTAGTAGATAGACATTATTTAATTTTAGCTTTGATTATAATTGATTCAATCTTAATAAATTATATAGCTTGGTTGTGAGCTTTTGAAAGTGGACATAAGCCTTATGCCGAACCACTATAAAACTATCGTGTTGTGTACTTGATTGATGTGTGTCTTAAGTTATTGCATTTATCTTATCATCAGTTGTTAGCTTATCCATTGAAATTGTGCACATAACACTTAGAACTAAAAGGACTTAAACAATTAAGTATAGGGAATCTATCAGCCCTGTTCCTGCTCTGCCATAGGTAACATTATAGTGTATGACGGAATCTCGTGGTCTATGATTGGTTCATAGATATTTAATTTACTTATCAAAAGTGTTTCGCTGAAATTAAACATGATTAAGTAAATTAAGAAAAAAAGAATTAAAAATTGAATTATCCCATTCATCCCCCTCTAGGATCTTTACTGGACTTTCAGTACAAAGTTATGCCAAAATTTTAGACAAGTTTGAAGGTCAAAATAAAAAATGAAGGAACAACAACAACAACAACAACAACAACAATAAATAGCCTTATCACAACTATGTGGGGTCGGCTACACGAATCCTGTTCCGCCATTCCGCTCTGTTTAGGGCCTTATCTGCTGTTAAATTACAAGCTGCCATGTCCCTCTTTACTATCTCCACTCAAGTCAATTTTGGCCTTCCTCTAGTCCTTCTAGCACCTTCAACTTGTATTGTCTCAATCCGCCTCACCGGTGCAGTCATTGGTCTTCGTTGCACATCTTTTAAAGAAATTACAAAGCAAAGAATTAGAGTTTCCAAAAAGGGAATTACTAATTCCCTAAACTAAATTAATTAAAAAAAGTTAAATTGGTGGTTTCCTAGGGGCTGCTGACAAGGATTCCTTGGGGTATCACTAATCACTAAAAAAACAAGAAACTTTCTAGACTACCCTTTGGCTATTGGCTTTATTACTAGATAAACCCCAAACTAAAAAAACACACTAAAATGTCACAAAAGACCTTATTTCATGCATGTAACACATAAAAATTTTGTACCCCTCCCATGTGCAACCTCTCTAAGGATTCATGTACTTAGGCTTAGGCCTCCACAAGGGATACCTACAGTCCATCCAAGCTATGGATACTGCATCATCTTTGTTCTTGCCATATGGCATAAGGCGATTGAATTGAAACTTGCTACTTGAGGAGGTGAGGAGGTGGCAAGCATGTGGAACCATATTGATTTGCCACAACTGGCTTGTCCAAACTTTGAATGGACCATCTTGAGAACCCCATTGTGTGTTTCTTTTTGGCTGTCCATATCTTGACCATACGGTGCAAATCACCTGGTCAGTATGATCATTGGGTTATGGCCTCTCCAAGAGGTGGCCCATTGGTATAAAGGTGCCATTGGAGGAGAGCCTTCTTCATGGTATGAGATGTAGGACCTGATTTTTCGTTTAATAGTTCCATCATGGTGTCGAAGTCTGGCCATGGTTTTTTTATAAAAAAACTTCATTGAAAAGAGAACAGGAAATACATGAAGGATCAGAGGAGGATGCTCCCCCCTGGCTACATTGTGAGTGATGCCATTTGAGGATCTATTTACATGTCTTATGTGGCATTGCTGAAAGGAAGAAGCTAAGTCCCTACAGGCCAACAAAATATGATGCGTTCTCTAGGGAGTCTGAAGAAGAGGGCCATTTAGGTTTGTCACCATAGGCAAACAATCAGAATCTATCTCCACCCTGCTGCACCCGAGCCTCAACCCAGCCAAGACCGCCATTAACTCAGCCTCGTATGGAGATGTTGCCAGGGATTGAAGTGTCTGAGTAGTCATTACTTTCAAGTTATCATCTCTGGCAACAACTCCCAGCTTAATGGTCATAGAACCAAAAGGACAATGCGCATCTACATTTATTTTGATCCAACTAGATTGCAGGCGATCCCATCCTGCTGCATTTCTTTGAGAACAAAAAGAGGGGCCACCATGGGTCCCTTCAGAGAGGGCCATGCCGCGCAACTCGGACATCAACTTGTGAGACAAAGCAATAGGCTTGGAATGGTTAGGAACAACGTTTCTGAAAATAACATTGTTGCGGTCCTTCCAAATGTGCCACGTTAGACTGATCATGAAACTCAAGAAATCTTTGCATTGGGCTTTTGTGGAGAATCTTCTTTCTATCCAATATGAGAAATGATCATGCACATTAAAAGCTGTTCCAGGGTTGATCCCCAGTCTGTCCCTGAGGTGGTCCCAAATGATTTGAGAAAAGTGGTACAAGAATAGGCAGTGACACAGTTTCTGGGCCATTGTAACATCTTAGGCATGTTGAAGGAGTTGTCGGGATTCTGGAATGAAGATTCTGTCTTACTGGGAGTGCATTCTTATGACCCCTCCAAAAGGTGAATGGATAAAAAATGCTCACCTTAACGAATGCTAACCACTGCTCCTTGTCAGGTGGCGGGCACATCAGTGCTGAAAAGTGAATATGCGCCCCCCAAAAAACTGAAAATCACTTTTCAACGCTGATGTGTCCGCCCCTGACAAGGAGCAGTGATGAGCACTTGTTAAGGGAAGCGTTCATAAACCGATCCCCTCCAAAAGAAGAATTTAATGCAAGGAGGAATGGGGAGGTGCCAGAGGGTTTTCCAGTTGACATTGTTGGGAGAAGAATTAGGGGGTTCTCCAGAAGCAAGGCCATAAGCCGATTTGGCAGTGAATTGGCCTTTAATATTAGGAGTCGAAACTGTGTCAGAACTCAGTTGAGGGAATATTGGGATTTGCATGGCATTCTGTCGGGGATAACCATTGAATTACACGAGAGAGATCCCAAGTGAGATTTTGGATATCAATAAGCTGAGATACCTTTGAATGGGACAGTTTTCTGGCTTCAGAGAAGAGAGGGTGAAGTTTAGAAGAAATGGAATCCATTGTTCTTTCCAAATGTCCAATTCTGAATTTGCCTCTGAAGAAATAAAAGGCTCTTATTGATTAAGTCTCTACCTTTCATGATGCTCTTCCACCCCCACGAGGTCCATTGATGATGGGGCGCTTGCATAAAGGATGTGTTAGGGAAATATATTGACTTCATTAGTTTTGTCCATAGTGATTGAGGTTGAGTAAGAAGCCTCCACCCCTGTTTGGCCAGCATCACTTGATTTGTGACTCAAACTCAAAGTCCCGAAACCCACCTCAATCCACCATCTCTTTTACTCTTCGGATCTCCTTCCAACTGACCCAATTGATTTTCTTATCGTCCACCATTTGGCCCCACCAGAATGCACGTTGCTACTTATCGATCAAGTGGCACAAAACCTTCATAAAGGCGTAATGTACAGAAATTGTGTTGAATAAAATGATAAATGGAAATACTTTATAGTCAGATTTTGTGAGGGATTTTTTGTGCATCTTCCATTTATTATCATCACAAGTATTTATTGTTTTGTTGCAGTTGGCTGCCTGATCATGTAACCATACTGGCTCGTTTCATTGGGGAGCCATCACCCGTGAGATCTACAGTTACGAAAGCTGTTGCAGAGTTTCGGAGGACCCATGCAGATACATGGAATGTTCAGAAGGATTCTTTTAGCGAAGAGCAGCTTGAGGTATACTTGTATAAAATTCTTCTGCCGTTCTCCAATAAGCTGTATTTTATATTCAATTGTATTGTTCTTTTTTTTAATTGGTTCTGTTGTTGCTTGTCTATACTTGCAGGTTTTGGCTGATACGTCCTCTTCATCTTCATATTTTGCTTGATCTGTATTACGTTAAATATCTTAAAAAGGAAATAAGAGTAAGAAATGAGGCTTCTACTAGTAACTCATTATAGTCCATAAGGTGACTTTTATTTTACACTTGTATTGATTTATCCTTGCAAAAGTTTATTCTTCCTGATGATGTTGATGTAGATTTTCTTGCCAAATATTTCTTTTGTACGCTGCTTTAAACAATAGGATTCATCAGATCGTCTGATAAATCCCACAAGACGCAGTCGGAATTGAATACGCTGGTTCCTTTTCGGACAGCTTTTCCGTCCTCTGCCTCTTCTCCATCCTCATCCTCACCTCTCTCGTGCAACCTGCCCTGTTGGTCCCCTCCAGTGCATGTGCTCCCTGTACACAGACTCTGGCTCCACGGCGACCCTACCCCTTCATTACAGTAAGATGAAGTGCCATATTGAAAGCCAGAGATCGTTGCAGGAAATGCATTATAGGCTCTGGGAAAGCCATCCGATGTCTCTCCATTTGAAGCTGAGGCCCAGGGCTTGTTACTGGGTAGCACGTCAGGTTCTTGCATGGCCCTTGAAAGGCCTAGCTTAATCTTCTGTATGGTGTCATCCCTGTCATCAGTTTTCCCAGTAATGAAGGTGACTGCAGTGTTACCACCAGGGGGTGGGGTTACTTCATAACCAGGTGCCGGGCCAGAGCGTTGGAGCTCAATGCGCTTCTTGGTTAGGAGGTGGAGCATCTCATCTTTAAAGCAGCCAAGTGCGGCCTCAGCAAGGTGAGCTACCTGGGGTGGGGCGAGGGTGGTGGCAATCTCAGCCATGAGGTGGGAAAACGGCTTGTGGGTCACAGGATCAATTCCCATTCCTGACAGCTTCTTCTTCAGCTTGGTGTTCCAGTGGTTCTTGACATCATTGTCAGTTCGGCCGGGCAATTGAGCCGCGATTAGCGACCACCTGTTAATCCAATTCATGGAAACAATTAGTAAAAGAGAATTAGGCTGACAAGCCATATGCTTAAAACATCAACAAGGGAACGTAATTTGGAAATTCATTAATCAATACGTTTGCTGCTTAGTTCATTTATTATTAATGACTCCAGCCTGAAGAACTGCTAGTTTTTTTGTCTCATTTAGATGTTTGTTCCAAGTAAAAGCCATGATAGTTTCGATGTCTATGAACGGTTGTAAAGCCTATTCCATATGTAACACTAGCAATAGAGACCAATGGTTTACCGGTTTCCGACGACGGAGTGAAGCTTGACGATGGTTTGCTCTTCTGACTCGGAGAACTCGCCGTGCTTCAAATCTGGCCGGAGGTAATTAGTCCACCGGAGCCGACAACTCTTCCCACATCGCTGTAGACCTGTTAAAAGAAAAAAAAATCAAGTCATTTGGTCACGTTGATCGCAACCAGAGAGAGGGAAAGTGAAAACAACCACTACTTTACCAGCATTCTTAGGGATGAGGCGCCAGTTACGGGTACCATGTTGAGCGATGTAGGAAGAGAGCTTGTTGTCTTCTTCGGGGGTCCACTGTCCCCTTTTCACATTGTCCTTCTCGCAACACGGAATCCGACCCATGTCAATATCTTTTTAGTAGGGCTCTTATAAAGATTCTGATACTTGTTGGACTTTGATAGATAGGGAGGAGTAGATGTAGATAAGATAATAAACTTGCCTCGATAAAAGCCTATAAACCGGAGAAGAATAGAAGAAATCCTCTATATGAGAGAATTTTCTAATCTAATGCTTCATTCTTCTAATTCTTTTTCTTAAATTTCCGGGTTTTTTTTGGGGGGGGATGTTTCAATGAAAGAAGAAATGGTGTGTGTTATTAATAAAGAGGTTCACGTGGAGGCATTGCATGGGGGGGGGGGGTAACCATCGAAGTCGCATGATTTGATTAAAGAATTCAACGCCGTTGAGTGCATGAAGCAAGGGCCGGTAGCTCACCCGCAAGACGCCTGGTCAACTC
>JAOXJP010000006.1:1169756-1183886 GCA_025762735.1 Platanus orientalis | reverse complement strand
TCCTCTTTAAGTTTCTGATCAAAGCAACAAGCCCTAAGTACTTCCAAGCTAGGAACGATCCCTCCTATTGCAGTTTTCAATTGCATTCTGCAGTTTTGAAGCAAGAACAGAGGTTGGAGTTAGCCCCAGGCGTGAAGATGGTCTCTAAGGTTCCTGTACGATACTGAACACCAAACTCATAGCTTCAAAGTTTTTGGAGTTTGGTCTTCTTCAGGATGTCAATACCCTCTGGACGACCCATCTTAGACATTTTACCATCTCAACTTGCTGATTGAAAGAAACCACAGGTGCTTTGCTTCATCCCAAGCGTGAATACAACATCCAAGAGTGGCTTCACAAGAATAGCTTCACATCTCCTTGATTTAGGCTGCTTCAAGCCATCTGGAAGATCAATAAGACCTGGACGATCCACCCTTAAGTGTCCTTCAACCTTTATGTGATGAATTGATTGAGTTATCGACGCTGATTTCTTCACCAGGCATTAAACTCAGGCTGAAAGTGATATCACGAATCTTCTCCAGCTCTCAAATTTGGGAAGCTTTGCAAGTGGGATCTCATCCAGAGATTCCAAGACTCCCAAACGATCCTAACTATGCCCTCTTTCCATTGTCTTTTTAGTTTTCGAAAAGTTGTTGCACATCCAACTCTGCCCAGGTGTGAAATAGGTTCAAAAGGGGCATCTCACGAAAAAAGCTCCTAAACTCCAATGGCTAGATATTTTGGGGGTTGGAATCTCCTAGGAAGTGAACAACCCTTGGCCGATCCTAATAGGTGGGACCCACCTTAGAAAAAATATAAAAAATAAAAATATATACTTTTTTTTTCTACGTTTGGCGGCACTGGTTTTGGAGGAGAGAAAATTTTGAAAATTTAAGAAATAGAAATTTTCAACTTTGATTTCTTGGACCTAGAAAGTGATTACAATCAACTTTAACATCGTCAAGGAAGCATCCTACATCAAATTCAGGTACTAAATCTCCTTTCTTGGTTTTCTTTTCGAATCTCTAACAATTAGGGACTTTTGGCATATTTAGTACAAGACCTGGACCTGTGTTTCCCTTTTCTTGGCCTAAACTACATTTCTTAAAATATTATGAATGACAAAATATGCCTTAGGATTCATTTTTATTTATTCATACATTCTCTAGGATAATCCAGGCTGCTTCCCTTTCCTTCAGCTTAATTTAGGCTCTTTGGGGAAATTTTCAAACATAATATTTTGGGCCTAGGCCTAAGCCTAATTTCTCTTTCTTCAAAATAATAGAACATTACACTTAGGTCTTTGATTGTTTATTAATTTTGTAATCCCTAATTCCTTGATTCCATATGAACCTAATTTAAAGACTTGCCTGAATTAGCATGTGAGTTGGTGAGTAGGCATTTTGTTTATTTTTTGTTATTTACTTGATCAATTTTATTCCCATCTCTTGAGCACACACACACTAACCTACATGCATACTGCATCAACTTCTCTCACACTGAATTTCACACTTCTCGTAAACAGAACCAAGAAGAAAGTAAAGTATTGCATTTGCTTTCGTGAAGCTTATAAATGGTTAATGAGAAGTAATGGGTGAGTGAATTTCCAGACGTTGAATAAGAGATGAAACAGTGGTTTGCATACTTGTTTGCTGATTAAATTTGTTCTACTAGGCGAATACATAATTTAATTACACAATATTTCGTGGTGGTTTATAGTCCCAAGTATCATCAAGTCATCACCATCACTATATCTGAACTATATGGAATGAGACAATATCCTGTTCTACCACCCCACTCTATCTAGGCCATCTCTTCTTTTGAAACTGTCGAGTCTTTACAACCTCAATCCACATCCTTTACAGCATTGGTCTTGTCCTTTCAAAACCTTCAAGCTAATGGCGTATTTGGTCATTGTTGCATACTTACAGGCAGGGTTTGCCCCCTCATTGTCTAGCATCTTGCTGTAAGTATAAACATAAAAAAGATGCTGTAATTGGCCATTGTTGTACAGTGTCCATTTTCTATATATAAAAAAAAAGGGTCATTACCCAGTGCAGGTCCATGTTATGGGGTGCTAGGAGGGGTGGATGGGAAAATGACCTAACTTTTGGCTTTTTACACAAAATGTCTGCTATCCTGACTCAAACCCACATTTTCTTGCTGACAGTCCAAGCCACACCAAAGCAATGACCCTTTCATTTTCTATATAAAAAAAAAAAAAAAAAACTCTGTATTGATCAACTTTAAGCATTCCACATTAAAACTTGGTTATTTTTTGGCACCACAAGATATCTCAATAAGTAATGAACCGTGTACTAATATCTAAAAATAATCACTTATAAAAAGCTTGGTCAATATTTTTGCCACAATTTACTTTATATCCATCCATATATAAGGGTATATACAAGACTAACAATCATGAAGCCATTTGTGTTTTATTGAGCCAATTATAGCACTTCCCGATGGGGAGAGATTTAACTTGACTTCTAATATTCATATTTTTTTATGTGAAAGTATCTATTGATAATATACAAATATTTTATATCTGGTTTCAATTCATAGGATTTTGATCATCAATCATATAGAGTGTCCAGGATAGACCTATTTTGACTTTTGAATCAAAAGTTTAAATTTGTTTTCTTTCCTTTCAGCAGTTTTGTTACCCCTCCAACTGATTTGAGCTTCTCTATCTTTTCTTTGGAAGTTGTTAACAAAAGCTTTGATTGCTTGGTGTACAGCTAGTGGAAGGTCAACACTCAATCTTGAGAGGCGTTTAGATCATGATGGACACCCTCTTGCCATAACTGCAGCTGATGCAATTGCAGCCAGTGGAGTTCCCCCTTGGAATTGGAGAGAGACCCCTGGAAATGGTAACTGTAAATAAATGGAAAAATTTGAACCTCTTATGATATTCAGTTTGTTTTGGTAATGGCATTTAGGTTCTAGATGCCCTATATATTGTTAGATGATTTATCCATTGTCTGGAGACTTTATTTCAGATTTGTAGTTGTCTATGTCTCTGGGCAAAATTTCCGTAGTAAATGTATGGTTTCTTCTTTAGGGAATTCCATAAACGAGGCATTTCCTCAGCAAATGGACTCCTTATAAATGATTCACTACGTACTTGAAATGGAAATACAGGGGATCACATGAGTCACCTCATGAGGGCCAATTTGAGCTATTACCCAAGCCCTACAATTCAAAATTGGATCAGTCAACTAATAGCCTGAATGAGTTTTGTGTTACATGAGTGCTCCTCTCAGCAACAGCTTAACCAAGTCATGAGACTGTTATAGCAAGAAATGCGGCAACTGACATTATTCTATTTGATTCTAGAACCAGTGATGTTATTTTGTACATTATTTAGATATTCTCAATGTAACTCATGAATTGTCAGTGTCATGTAGTTGACTTGCCAAAGAAAATTTTCATGGCTCATCCAATCAGTTTGATTCATGAGTTTTCAACCTTAATATTCAAAAATGCTTTTCTTTTCTTATGTCCCTGTTTGGCAGGGGGGGAGAGCAACTCCTCATTTGGTGGGAGGGTTATAACAGTCAAGTGGGGGGAATACACTAGAAGGATTGGCATTGATGGAACTGCAGATGCTATCAAGGAAGCAATCAAGTCTGCTTTTGGGTTAAGAACTAAGCGGGCATTTTGGTTGGAGGATGAAGACCAGGTTGTTCGGAGCCTTGACAGGGACATGCCATTAGGGAATTACACTCTTCACCTCGATGGGGGTAATCTTTTACATTAATATAAACTTTGTTTATGAAGACACTGGTTTTTTCTTTCCTATGTTTTAAATTTCAATTCCTTGTTTCAGGATTGACGATAAAGGTTTGTCTTTATGACGAATCCGACCACTTACTTGGTCGCCCTGAAGAGAAGACACTTTACACAGAAGATGATTTCCGTGATTTCCTTACCCGCCGAGGTTGGATGGGTCTTAGAGATGTAACTGGTTTCAGAAGTGTAGATACTTTGGATGATCTCCATAATGGTGCAGTGTACCGGGGTGTGAGATTACTGGGAGACTAGGACTGTTGCAGTGGAATCATGATGATGAAGGCATTAATGTTTGGAACTCGTCGTGGGGAATTCTGGTGTAAGAATCTGCACTTCATACGATCCTTTTTATGCACACTTGCACCTGATGCAGTACTCCTATTGAGCTTCTCGGTGAGGGTTGATTCATCGTTACCTATCCAAAAAAGAAAAAAGAAAAAAGAAGTTTATTTTTTTTAAATGCCACAGTAAATGTGACACTATTGCCCAATTGTGTATAGCAAGTTGATGGAGTCTTGGAGGAGAGGAAATGACCCATTTTTGTGTACTAATGGTGTCCTGGCTCTCTCATGTTTGTAAATACCTAATTCTTGTCTGGATAGGTTGATTTGTGTGATGACTTCTGAGCTATTCCCCCACCTTGCAGTGGGCAGACCGTTTGAGTACTTTGGATGGTTTCATATATGGGCCATGTGTACATTATTGCATGGCAAATGCAAGTATTCAGTGCTACTAATCATTACTTATATACGTCTTTCAGTTTCATTATCTGCTTATTATAGTTTTCTACTCTGGTTTATGGGAATCCATTGGTGTTGATGGGTTGCTTGTCCTGGCTAAGAATTTACTATGGATGGATCCCACTCTTCCAAAACATATCATTTGATTGGCTCACACTTTTTTATACCTCAAAATCACTCGAGGGAGGAATATGCTGAAAATAATTCCAAATTTATTTGTTGTTTTGACTTGTGGCACTAATTAGGTGGTGGTGCCCTATATAATGATAGAAGTGTCCCTTCTGAATGATTCCTATGGTTAATAACTTAATATAGTAGGGTACTTCCATCTTTCCACTTAATGGGAAATCCCAAGTGAGTTGGCCTCGTTATCAACTATGGGGTTGTGTATACAAATCCTCTCCTCTCATTCCACTTGATCGACTTTGTACTCATGGTCATTGTGGCATTCATCCTTTTGAAACCTTCACACACAGCGTGTTACTCTTTATTGGCAAAGTAATTGGTCTTTGTTGCACATGACCGAATCATCTTTCGGCTCTCTTCATCTTGTCACTTATCCTAAAATCTATAAATGCATTTTCTTTTAAGCCCAGTCTAGTTGCCATGAAAAGGTTTTCTCATGACAAAATTTTCTCAAAAATCATTTTTAAGCTGTCTGGTGCCATGAAAAGTTGGCTCCCTCTCTCTCTCTTTTAATGATTCGTTTCTTTTGTTTTCTTGTGGGACTTTATTTTCTTTTCTATACAATTCAAGGCAATCAGACTGGGCCTTATTTCTAATTTCTCCACTCCTCCATCTTAACATTCTAATCTTACCTACGATCATCCTATGGACACTTTATTTCCTTATTGCCAAACCTTTTATTCACATAGCATGGTAAGTCTTATATCCTTCTTTTTTTAAAATTGTCTCAATTTAATTGGTATGCATCCTTTTTTAAGTTCCCTCCTTGTGGAAGATTCAATTAAGATAATGAAATAATTGCATTGAGGTAGGAGGCACTTAAATCATTACAAAACAACAATAAAAAGAAATAAATGTTCTGTCCAGGAATTGGTGTCCAGGACACCAGGGGACTTCACAAGGAATAAAATGGGCAGGGGTTAGATGAAATTTCAAATTCTCACCCAATTTATTCCATATGACATCCCATGGTGTCCTCGACATTTGCTACATCCACCATTCCACTCTGATTAAGGCTGTATCTTCTGCACCCATGTTTCTCCTACCTACTTCCACGCAAGTCAATTTGGAATGGCTTCAACTTGCAACCTATTACTCTTCTTTTCTGCTGTAGTCATTGATTTTCCTTGCACATGACCGAATTATTTTATTTGACTTCCTCTCATCTTATTACTTATTGGTATTGTAAGTTCTCATAAATGAATTCACTTTAATTATATTTCTTCTAAAATTTTCTTTCCATTTCAATGTTTGTATTGATTGCACAGAACTCCATAAGTGCCTCTCCACTTCAGTGAAAGAACATTGTTTTAGAAGGTATATTGGTGGTTATCATCGTGCACATGTAGCAATTCCTATTTTATAGATGATTGTTGTTCTCATTAGAAAATAATTCTCACTTTTTATTTCTTTTTTTCATATTTTTTTTATGAATAATGATTTATTAAAAGGGGAAGAAGAAAAAACAAGATACAACAACTGAGAAGGTCAAAATTAAAGAAAACAAGGAAAAATGAAGGACATTAAGCTGTGTGAAAAACACATCAAAACCAGTCCCTTGAGAGATTGGAGATGGAGTACTCTTCAAGATCTTTTGACACCTTAGCCCAAGAGGCAATCTCAAAAGTGATGGAGTCGATGACATGAAAGTGATCCAAGTGTGCCTTCAAATATATGGCCATTTTGTTCCTTCCAATACCATCTAGGATAGCCATCTAGAACTTCTTGCACCTTGGATAGGGGAAAAGAGAATTCCATTGTTGGATATGCTCTATTAGAGAGCGAGGCATGATCCAACAAAGAGGGGATCGGTTTATGAGAGCTTCCCTTAACTAACGCTAACCGCTGCCTAACAGGGAGCGGCGGTTAGCAGTAGTTAAGGGGAGCGTTTTTTATTCTCTTTGAGCAAAGAGACGTGTGGATAAGAAGTGAGCCCAAATGCACCAAGAATAAAGCATGATGTGGTTTCGGGATTCTCCATCTTTTATACATAGAACACACATGTGCGAGGAAAGCATTATGTTTGACCGCCTCTTTTGCAGAAAGAAGCAATCCAAATAAAAGCTTAGACTTGAGGAGGAGAAATGCCATTCCAAATGAGCTTGATGGGATAAACAGGGGGGGTGTTTGAGGGGAGGCTGGAGATAAGAAAATGATAAAGGGATTAGGGGAGAAATACCAGTCCAAATGAGGAATCAAATTTCTAAAGGTCAGGGGAGGTGGGAGAGAGGCAAAAAAGCTTTATTGAGTCATAGAGAAAGTTAAATGAGGCTAAGCTCAAAATCTGACAGATCTCTTGTAAAAGATAGGTTCCAAGAGGCCATCAGAAGAGTTGGAGAGGATTTCTGAAATTTGAGCGTTCTTGTGGGAGGCAATTCTAAAGAGTCTAAGGTAGAGGGATGACAGAGGAGAGACTCCAACAAAAGCAGTTTCCAACCGCCAAAGATAGATAGGTAAGGAAGAGGGTGGGTTGCTAGGATGCGTGTCCCAATAACTGGGGACCTGGAGACGTGGGGTTGTCCCAACTGTTTTGATATAATCCATACTTGCCAAGAATTAGTGAGTGACTATCTTCTACTGTGAAGCGCCAAATCTATTTCCCAAGTAATGAAATGTTCTTGGAAACTATACTTCCATTTATTTCTTTTTCACTAAATTCGCCTAAACAGCACATAGGATTGTGCAAATAGGAATTTCATTTGTCACTTGACAACCCAACGTCTCTCTATCCCCTTTTTCCACGAACAAAATGCTTCCTGGGATTACACTACAATGTTTCCTGGGATTTACAAAGCCTTTTCACATCTTCCTGTGGTTTTATTGTTTTTGAAACTATAACCAAATTAATTTGATTAATCAGTAACCATAACCATATATGGCTGCTTTATAACATGAGTTACTCTCTGAAATGTTAAACTAACAATGTGAGCGCAGAGAAAGAGTAGTAACCAGTAAGAGCATCATCTTGCTCAATCTGTAACCATCGCCTGTAAATCATTCTTTGTGTGATTAACGATATTTATAATTAATCTTAACCACTAAAAAAACACAAAACAAAAACAGTACCAACAATATCAATTAGTAAAAAAAGGGGAGCAGGACAAGCTCACGCATTTTCCTTAATACCTTCTACATTCTACACACAAAAAGCTCATAATCTCTCTTCATCCTTCTTAATAAAATGTGAATAAAGGATTCACATACAGGCCCCCCAAAATCAAAAGGAATAAAAAGACACACTACTGCTCATCCCATTCGTCATTTTTGTATGAGACGAGGGTATCAACCTTGTGTATCTGCAAAAATTCACAATCAAATCTTAGCTGACTTCAGTTTTTCATGATACAGAAATTTCCATTTTAAGAGAATTAGCCTCTCACTCTTACCTTGGTATCGAAAGAATGCAATTTCACCATTTGTGGGTTTGCAATCAACTTGGGGTCGCTCTCAATCCAGGTGAATGGGACTGCAACATCTTTATCGGTGTATGCTAACACATCGAAAACACCTGAAAGGCCAAGGCAGGTAGCTGAATTCATAAAGAAAAATCAATGGAATAGAAAAGGAAACCATATATTATAACAACCACGAAAAAAAAAATAGAAAGACTTTGTTATTACAGTGTTCATCAAGGCATGGCAAGTAAGTAATGCAGGATGCTATCTGTCTCATTATGGCTTGAATCTCTCTCATAATTTCTTTATCACTTTTTTCCCTTGAAACCCTGATATTCAAATCAAATAAACAAATTAGATCCTTGAAAATTTTGACAGATAAAGTGATTAAAAAACAATCTTTAACCTTGTTGGATTGGAAAAGAGAAAAATGGGTCCAGATTAAATTACCCCTTCTCAACAACTTCCTTGTCAGTCTCTATACTGAAATTCCATCTCTCCAAAACTTCAGAAGTGGCCTTGCTCATTATCACCAGAACAATTCTCTGTAACTTCCCATCTTCCAGCCATTCTTTACCCACCAAAAAAAAAGGAGAGAAAATGGGTTTCAGAATTCAGAATTAGAGAAACATTTTTTTCTCCTTTTTGGAGAGAAGATAAAAAAATGGGTTCGTAAAGCAGAGAGAGAATCTACCAGATAGCTGGGCCGTTAGGGTGGCAATGAAGGATTTGACACCCTCATCTTGAGTAAGCAACATCGAAAGCCCATATTTCTTCACCTTGACGAAACTTTCTTCAGGATAAACTCCACGGTTGTAGAGAATGCTGAGAATTTTCAATCAATTTTTTTTTTCTAAGATTCAATGCAGATACAAACCAAAGCTTCAAAGACAATCAAGATAGAAGATTTCAACTTGCTTACCTGTTTGCAGCATAACCTGATAAAGGGTAGCAAAGATTTACAGAGATCAATCAATACTTCTTAAATAAAAAAACCAAGAAAAAATATAAATGAAAGAAAAAGAGAGGAAGGGGAGATGGGTAAGATACCAAAGAACTCGCTCACGATGGCAGCCGAGCCCTTGAGGGTGATGATATCTTTGGCAATGGTTCTTGAAGCCATTTATATCTTTCTGGTCTGATTCAACAAAAAGGGTTAGTTTTTCAAAAATATAAAAACAGGGAAATGGGTTTCTCGTTATACCTCAGAAGGGGGAAAGTTGGATGGTTTTTTCTTTTCAACAATCGAAGAAGAGGAATTAGGTTTCGTTAAATCAAGGAGGAGGGAAGATGAGTTGGTTCTATTATTAAATGGGGAGAGTATCCAAAAATGCAGAGACCTTTTAGAAGAGGAAATGCAGAAGTTGTATAAAAATGGGTTAAGGGTTTGAATGCGGGGGGAGAGAAAAGCGGGATAACGGCTAGTTTCTTCGTTGTCTCGAGGCTCCAACGGCAACGATTTGAATTGTCCGTACACCCCAAAAGCCAAAACACAATTTGGCATTTTAAAATTGTGTGAGTTTGTGAACCTCTTGAACACGCCAGACTGAATCATTATGTGTTTTTAAATTTGGTGTTCTTTGGTAGGGCTGTCAATTGGGCCGGGTTGGCCCGATGCCCAACTTGTCCGGCCTGAAAAAAGGCCAGGTTGGGCAAGTTGAGCTTCGGGCTGGGCTGGGCTCGGGCCCAAGTTTTAGTTCCGAAATGATTTTCGGGCTGGGCTCGGGCAGGTCTTACCCCAGCCTAGAATACCCGGCCTGGCCTGAACTACTGCATATATATATATATATATGTATAATTGTGTAAATAATATATTTTTTAATAATAACATGACACGTAGTTTTCAAAATAAAGTAAATTTACTCTTTTGAGCACTTATAGTTAATCATTTCGGGCTGCTCGAACTCAACCCGAAACCCTCAGTTTTATACCAGGCTGGGCTTAAGCTAACTATTTTGAACTGAGTTTGGGTTCGGGCCGGGCTTGGGCCAATATATTTTTTTTCGGGCCGGGCTCGGGTTAACCCTTGCCTGACCCAACCCAGCCTGATTGACACCCCTATTTTTTGGGCACCTATTTTTTTGGACTGAGCATTTTTTAATGCTTTTTAACCCATATATGCCACGTGTTATCCTATAGTGTGCTCACAGAGGGTCACAGACATTTTTTGGTCATAGAACATTTGTATAGGTTTTAATTTTTATTTTATCCGATGGTTATTGTTTTTGGCAATTAGGTTATTTTTGTGAAAAATGATGACCATAATATATTTTCCATTAGGTAGGCTAGCCAGGGTTAAATGCTCAGCTTTAACCCAACCCAAACTGCCCAAGGCAATTTTTGAGAATTTTATTTTTTGGTAAAAGTTTTGGAGATTGGTATAGTGAAAGTAAAAAATTTAACTAAAGAGGTTTATGAGAATACAGTTCATTACAAAAATTCAAAATTTGAAATCAAACTTCCACAATCAACCAATTTTAGTTTCTTAATAATTATATTTACATAAAAATTAAAAGATAAATAAATAGTTGATTGAGTTGCTCGAGGCTTCAACCCTAATCTAGTCCATTATTAGATTAGGTTAGATTTTCCTTAACTCCAGCTTAGGTGGCAGTGCCAATTTAGGGGTGCAAATATCTGATTATTATCTGTATTTAGATCACATTCGTATCCACTTAAAGCAAATATGAACCCATGAGTATCCGATTCAATTAAATATTTGTTCTTTTAAAAATATATCCAATTGTAAACGAACAGAATATGGACCTATACAAATGCAATCAGCTAGATATCCATATTCATTTATATATAGAAAGGCAACATTGTCTAGCATTCCTGCCTACTTCATATCCCTATTCAAGATTTCAAAAGTTGTCAAAATGATTGAATCACTTCACAAGATATATTTATGGGAAAGTAGAAACCACAAGAAAGATCATCTCATTAAATGAAAAATGGCTTGCAATCCCAAGGAAAGTGAGTTAGGCATGGGAAATATCTCATTGATTGACTGTAGAGATTCATCTTTAAAGAATAGAACATTTGGCATAACTTGTTTATACTCAAGTATGGAACAAACTCCAATGGTTGAGACAGTAACACAACAGTCAATTTCCAAACCTCCCTACTTTAGAAAAATATCTTTTCTATTCATGTCTCTTTGATCCCTCATATAAGTCTTGTGGTTGGGAATGGAAATTACATCAAATTCTAGAATGACAATTGGTGGGGTGGGAGTCCTTTACTAGTTTCTTTTCCACACATTTTCCATATTTGTTGGTACAATGATGCTTCCATTGCCGATACTCTTTTCTTTTCTGGGGATAGAAGCTTATTTTGGAATCTACCCCCTTTTCTAAGGATCTCATTGAGTTTGAAGTTGACAATGTAGGATCCCGCCTAGACTCACTTCATTCGGTTCGCCTCTCTCCCTCTATTCCTGATTAGTTTAAATGGTCTCTTGCCTCTTCTAGATCATTCTTGGTCAAATCTTTCCTTGATAAGATATCCTCATCTCCAAACTCTTTCCTCTCTTTTCTAGTCTCCAAAGTATGAAAAGGGATCTCCCCCCAAGGTTAAAACATTCATTTGGATTGTTGTTCACTATTGAACGAACAACATGGATGTACTCCAGAGAAGAAGACCTTATATGTGTCTATCATCTCACATTTGCCCTCTCTCTATTCAAGGGATTGGGAATCCAGAAACCACATCATGATTCATTGCTCATTCACTAGATTAATTTGAGACAATTTCTTTGCAAGGCTCGATTGAGTTGGACTATGCCTTATTGTCTTCTCAACCTTTTTAGGTAATGGATTATGTGTTTTTTAATTATTGTGTGAAGAAATTTTGGATGTTTAGCATTCATGGCATATACTAGGAATTGGAAAGAACGAAATTGAAGGATTTTTAAGGATATGAAGCAATCTCCTTTAGAGGTGATTGATTCTATTATCTTTGAGGTGGCCCCATGGGTAGTTGCATCCAAGCTTTATGAAGGGTTATCTATAAACGATTTCACAAGGGATTAGTAATCAAAGGTTGGCATCCTGTTGGGACACTAATCTGACACGTGGCAACTGAGGTGGCAGCCGAAAAATAGCTCTACACATCACCATCTTTCCACCTAAAAAGTTTCAAGCCAACAGCCCTCTGCCAAATGGCATAAAGAATAATTTTCATCGTTATTTTAAAATATTCATAAGAATAAGCAAAACAAAAAAAGAAAAAATTCAAAGGCTATCATATTTGTAGTAAAACAGAGCAAAACACGATGGCCATGGTGCTAACCTTGGAAGTTAGATCCAATGTTCTGCTAAAAAATGGGAAGGTAGAAATGTGTTAGGCAGTCACCTGTAATGTAGTCATTTAATTTAAAATTCCTAAGGTAATTGTAGCCATAAAGTGATGTTCAAAATGAACTCATTCAGATTTATATTGATTTGTTAACTAAAATTAAAAATGAAGTTGATGGGTCACAAAATATACTAGGCTGGCTTGGCCATAAATAAGAGCAAATACTCTGGATTGGCCTAGGTCAGCGGATCCTACCATAACTCGGGACATAGGTTTGGATTGACACAACTTACCTTATGAAACATAAAAGCAAATATACTAATGAAAATGTTTCAATATAATTGTCATGGATCCTGCCGAGTATCCAATCCTCAGATTTTAGTCAAACGAATATGAAAATACAATATTCACCCTAATAAATGATTTGAAGGGAATATCCCTATTCAGGTATTCCCAATACTCTATAAAAAGATATCTTGCCTCCATCCTAAGGTATGCAAACAATTACAATATTATTTTCTATGCTAATTTTGATTGTAAATAAAGGATTTGACAAAAACATTGGAGGGGCATCGGCCGGCACCACACCGGTGACCTTTCTTCTCATTCTTTTTCTTAGTGCAGGTATTCACGGGACAACTTTGCCATACATCCATCTGAAGAGAGCTTTTTATGCCTAATCAAAAGTCATTTTAGGGTTTTTTTTTTAATAAATTAAATGATATATGTTATCAAGTATAAAATGTGAATGAGTTCATTTTGAACCAACACCTTGTGTCTACAAATGCTTTGGAAATTTGAAATGAAATGATCAAAGTACAGGTGGCTGCCAAACACGGCTTAAATATTTAAACAGATATGAATATCTGACAAATCTTAACAGACCAAATACGGATCTAGGTAAATTTGCTGTGTGTTCGATCCGTTTACAAGCTTACTCGTGATCAAATTCAGTCACAAAGATCTAACTAACACTAGAATGATTGGTGCTCTGTCTGTCCACTTTCTAAAGAGCCAAAAAAAGTAGAATGGAAGCAATGCCGACAGATAGAGACAGTGCAGCACATGTGGTGCATTGGCATTCACCGTCTCATGTCCCCCCAAGTAGACCCAAATTTGCTGAGGTTACAATGCTTAGTATATGGGCCCATAAACTTTGCTTCCAAGGGCATGATACCAAAGAGATTCTCTTCTCTTGGATCTTCAATTCAACAGTGCATAGAAATGCCCATATACCTTTTACCTAAAAAAAGAAAAGCCCATATATATATATATATATATACCAAATGGGTTCTGTGAGCTAATTTTTTGACAAGGACATATGGGGACATAGGGACTGCTTTCGTTAGCATTATTCACCTAGGATTTTTTCCAGAGGCAATCTACTGGATCCGAAATGCATGTTACTTCGTTTAAGACAGGTCCCCTTAAAATGGATTTGGGGTGGAATCCACTTATTTTCAGCCACTTGAAAATAGACATGTGGGTTCGGGCCATCCTGATCCACCTAGTCCAAATGATTCCAAGACAAGGGTATAACGTGGGTTTGATCTTGGTCTAAGATTGGTAATGGGGTTTGTTATATAGGTTTAAGATTAGGTAAAAAAATGCCTACCTGGGCACTAAAAATTAGGTGAGAACGAATTTTGTGAGAACTGTGAAAACGGCATCAGGGTACGGACACATCAGCACCAAAAAGTGATAAGTGCCCCCCAAAAAGTGCAAATCACTTTTCG
>JAOXJP010000006.1:1152786-1164535 GCA_025762735.1 Platanus orientalis | reverse complement strand
AAACCTCCAAAAAGTGAATTGATTCCACCCCCTGAGTGGTCCCATCAGGGGTGTGGTACATACGATATCATCCCAAACGGCACCAGGTGACTCAGCGCCAAAAAGCGTTTTAAACCTTTTTTTTGGGCCTTCGGCACTAATGTATGCACACCCAGGCGCCGTTTGCACCTGTTTGACTGGAGGGAGCACGCCCGTCTTAAAAGGAGCCTATATATCTACCAAAATACCCTTTACAGGCATCGTATTACGTGTTGAATTTGCCGCAATATCTTATCAGACAGAAGGGGAATGATTCGAATTCCTGGGAGATTCCTGAAGAATCTCCCATTTCACGTGTATCTTTTCTCGGGCCAAAACCAACAAGGAAAGATTATTTTTCATTGTAGACGATTTTCTCTCAATTAGAAAGATTTCCATGGATCAAGGATGAGTTTTAATTAAAAAATATATATTTAATGAATATCTCAAACCTTTTAAAAATAATGATTGATAATTTAATATCTCAGCGAAAGGATAAAAATATGTCTTTTGAATGAAGTGATGACAAGTGCATTCCAAGGGTACTTCTGTCTTTTTATTATGAGTCAACCCCATTACGAGTTACGACCGGTTTGGATCCTGTCCGATGTCTTTGGAAGAAGGATTATGTCTGTCTCCTTGTCTCCTTTAATGAACGCTTGACGCTTGGTCCGTCCGTTACGCGTTAGGGGGGCAGATAGATCAAGAACAGTGATTTATCAGTTATTTTGGAGGTGGGGCCGTGGGGAGCTTACCAGTATTCAGTGCTGACGTGTCCGTCTCTGATGTCAGTGGATTAGGCGTCCATTAAAGGAGGCGGACAATCTGTTACGACTTACCTGAAAAAAAGGAAGTGGGCCTTAGGCCCCATTTGAAAACCTTTTAAATAATATATATATATATATATATATATATATATATATATATATATATATATATAAAAAGAGAAAATGATGTTTAGATACATGAAATGCACTCTTAGAATAGCTCCAAATTTCATATTCTAGCAATTTTTGTTAGCACTAAAAATGGTAGTGTCAAAACACAAAGAATGAATTCTTTGGATTCACATGTAACTCGATGAAAGAATTTGGAAAAGAATCCAGATAATGGTTCCCAAACGAGGTGCTTTTCTTTTGTGAGAATTATCAATTTCTTCTTCTTTCTTCTTTATTTTTTTATTTTTTTTGATGTGCAAAATATACTAATAATTATTCAACCAATAAATTTTATTATTTGCCAAAACACACACACACACACACACACAAAAAAAAAAAAAACTTGCTATTAATGTCTCTTTCTTTTTATGTCAATTTCCAAATCTGTTTACACATTAACACATACATGAAGACATAATTGATCCTTTAGTCCTCTCTAGAGAGAAAGGAGATGTCATTCTGGTGTGCTCATTCTGAGATAAACAGAGGGAGACGGTGAAGGGGAAGATATTTATTTATTATCATTATTTAAGTGAGTCAAGAGAAAAGACTCACGTTCTTGAGTCACGTACCCCCCTCCAATATTTTTGATATTCTGGTATTTCCCAAGTTGCAATAGCTGGATTTACAACAGTAGTATACTGCTCATGCTGTCGGTTCTATTTAAATTCTTCCGCTATTCTTTGATTTCTCACTCTTTACTGCTTTGGTAATATTTTCTTGTTTCATTATCAGTATTATCAATACTGCGTAAGTTTTTGTTCCTGTCCTGGGTTTTCCTTGTTTCTTTTATTCTTCTAATTTCATTGTAACTTAGTTTATCTAGTTTTCACCCTTGCTGTTATGGAGATCTCTTTAATGGTCGTCAATGTAGCAGGTTTCTTACTACTACTAACTTGGATTTTAGTAGAAGTTTTCGTACAAAGTAGGAGAGATTTTGGAGATGAACAGTCAAAACAGGGAGCCATAGAGAAAAAGTTTACAGTTGTAACCATGATCGTTGTTGTGTCCAGTGTTTTAATCGCTATTTCCCATCTGGGTTTTTGTTTTTATGAGGGTTGGAAGATAAAATCCATCTCTATCGAATCCGTTCTTCCTGCAATAACTTGGTTTTTAGTAACCATATTTGCAGTCTACTCTAAGAACACAACCGTTAGATACGAGCAGAAATGGCCTTTGGTCTTAATTTTCTGGTGGGTCTTCTCCTGTGTTCTCAATGCTTTCTATATCTCCATTTACCTCCTAACCCGTTTGAAATCCATTCCATGGCCTGATTTTCTCTTGGAGCCCAATATCGCGGATATCACTTCTCTCCCACTCTCTGTACTACTCTGTGTCAATGCTCTGCGTTTCAATTATACCAGAAAATTCCGAGAAGTTGAACGGCCACTACTTCATAAAGAGGACAATGGTTTCGCCAGAGAAATTGAAACTTTCACCAAGGCAGGGATTTGGAGTCGACTGACTTTCCGGTGGCTAAACCCACTCTTCGAAAAGGGTCGGACTCAGAAACTTGAACTTCTTCATATCCCTGCAATTCCTGAATCTGAAATGGCGGGGAAATCTTTCTCCTTACTACAAGAATCGCTTCAGAAACAGAAACCTGAAGCTTCCTCTCTGCCTACTGCTATACTTCACACCATATGGAGACCTCTGGCTATAAATGCGCTTTTTGCAGGTATAACCACTCAACTAATTTATTGTCTCTATTGCATTTATGTTCAAAGATTTCAGACTGATACAGAACTTCCTCAGGTATAAACACAACTGCTTCTTATATGGGTCCTTTTCTAATCACAAACTTTGTCGATTTCTTATCGCAAAAGAGTGATGAATCAAGCCACAGTTATGGACTATGTCTTGCATTCATCTTCTTCTTCGTGAAGACAGTTGAATCTCTGTCGCAGAGACAGTGGTACTTTGGTGCAAATCGGATCGGTATCCGAGTTCGAGCAGCTCTAATGGTGCTAATTTACAAAAAATCTATTACCATCAAGTATGTTGGCCCAAGCAATGGTAAAATGGTAAATCTAATCAGTGTGGATGCCGAGAGAATTGGAGACTTCTTCTTGTACATTCATGGGGTCTGGTTGCTCCCTGTCCAGGTCTTTCTTGCTCTGGTTATCCTGTACAGGAACCTTGGTGGGGCTCCCTCAGTTGCTGCCCTCTTCGCCACAATTTTGGTGATGATTAGTAACACTCCATTAGCCAATTTACAAGAAAGGCTCCATTCGAAAATCATGGAAGCTAAGGACGTGAGAATCAAAGATACCTCGGAGATTTTGAAGAGCATTAGGGTCTTGAAACTGCACTCTTGGGAAACCACTTACTTGAAAAAGCTCCTAGAACTTAGACGAATTGAGAGAAGTTGGTTGAAACGATATCTTTATACATGCTCGGCCATTGCTTTTCTCTTCTGGGCTTCTCCAACTTTAGTTTCAGTCATCACCTTTGGTGTTTGCATTCTAGTAGGAACCCCATTAACATCCAGTACCGTTCTCTCAGCTATAGCCACTTTTCGAATTCTACAAGAACCCATCTACAATCTGCCAGAGCTAATTTCCATGATTGCACAAACAAAAGTCTCAATTGATCGGATTCAAGAGTTTGTAAGAGAAGAAGATCAAAAGAAGCCGATAGACAGTTGTACTCCAAAAGCCTCAGATGTTGCGATTGAGATTGACACAGGGGAATACACATGGGAGACAAGTAACACAGATTTGAAGAAGCCCACAATTAAAATTGCTGAAAGGATGAAAATCATGAAAGGTGATAAGGTCGCAGTGTGTGGATCCATAGGATCAGGGAAATCAAGCTTACTCTGTAGCATACTTGGAGAGATTCCAATGATTACAGGAGCGAGAATCAAGGTGAATGGATCAAAAGCTTATGTCCCACAGAGTGCCTGGATTCAGACAGGTACAATTAGAGAGAATGTACTATTTGGTAAAGAAATGGACAGAGGTTGGTATGAGAAAGTTTTGCAAGGTTGTGCTTTAAGTAGGGACATCGGTATGTGGAATGATGGAGATCTGACTGTGGTGGGAGAAAGAGGAGTGAATCTGAGTGGAGGGCAGAAGCAGAGGATTCAGCTGGCCCGGGCCCTTTACAGTGAATCAGACATTTTTTTGCTAGATGATCCTTTCAGTGCAGTTGATGCACATACAGGAGCGCATCTCTTCAAGGTAAAAAGAACTTAATATCATTTCAGCTTATTTGAATGTTTATCATGCAGCATTTGAGTAATGGTTGTGCAGGCAGCCCTTTTTCCCAAAAGTAATTTGGTAGCCGCAATTTTTAATGATTTGTAAGTCTAGCAGGACTGTCTAATGCATCTCCTATCTCGGAAGACGGTCATTTATGTCACTCATCAATTGGAATTCTTGTATGGTTCAGACCTCGTTCTGGTAAGTTACCATCCATCTTTTCTTATTTGCAAAACACATCTAGTTTAAGGTAATGTGTTATGCCACATTGAGATTGCATGGCTTACAGATAGTATACATAAATGTTAAGTGAACCAATGGTGCAATCCCACCAGTACTCAGTGTCATGAATTGTTTTGGAACGCAGTGGCCTGAATGTGCTTGGGTAAGGCTAGTACTTGGATGGCTGCCCACTGTTCTATCCAATCTCAACCTTTACAACTTGAGCCTCCCTTTGTTCTATCCAACCTCAACCATTTCAACTTGAGCTGCCCTCTGTTCTATCCAACCTCAACCATTTCAACTTGAGCTGCCATGTTTACATAGAAGAAGAATACAACAGCAATAGAGTCAAACGCAAGCCTAATTTAAACCATCTGTGCAGCAGATCTCAGTTGTTTTAGGACAAATGGAATAAATTAGCTCTTATGTTGACTTACAGAAATTCAAGTCTCTCTTTAAGATGGTAGCCGTTTGTGCTTGTGATGTAGAATAAACACCACAAACAGTTTTGTGAGTTACACACAAGAAGGGCAAAAAGCTCTAGTAGAAATCATAAGCCCCGAGAACAAAATTGTGTGAAATTTGGTAATCTTAAGCGAAATTTCGCGAGGATCAAAACTCATCGCTTTGCCATGAGCACCGCCACTTTTCGCATAAATTCCTTCATTAAGGCCCTCAAATTAGCAATTTTGATATTTTTAGTAATTTTCCTTTTCACTATAACTTTTTATTTAGAAGTCAGAATAAGATCCAGTTTGTTCTGGGATGTTTCTTAGTGATAGTAGTAGTATTTAATTTTGTTAGTAACTCGCTTTTGCTATTTTTGGTGAAATTTATCAAATTAGCCTAATTTCGTGCATAACACGAATCAGGGTTTCTTTTTTTTATTTAAACCATTGTAGCCTTCAAGGCAATTCAGTTTTTCATTAATAAAAGTTTCAGAATGAGTTTCTATTCCTTGGCGAAGTTTAGGGTTTTTCCCAACAAAGGAGACGACGTGTTCTTCTCCTTACTATTCCGCTGTGTCAGCTTGTAAAACCATTTTGAGCAAGACATGTATGTAAGGAAACAATATCTAGACAGCACACAGTCTTTCCAGTTATCATCACAAGGATTTTTTGTGTTTTTGTAGAGCACAATAATAACCTTCAATGCTTCTGGTTTGTTTTCTACATATGAAAGTAGATTTTCCTTCCAAAAATGTTTTATCTTTTCTACTGATTCTTATTTTCCGTAGGTAATGAAAGATGGGAAGATTGTTCAGTCAGGGAAATATGAAGACCTGATTGCAGATCCTGATGGCGAGATTGTGAGACAAATGAATGCTCACTTCCAATCACTGAACCAAGTGACCCCACCTCAAGCAGAGAGCTTTTTAACCTGTGGAGTCCATCAGAGGAATCTAAAGGAAGTCACAGAGGAAAAACTCGATGGTCCTAATGGCAAAGGCAAGCTTTCAGACAAAGCTCATGAACAAGAAACAGAATCTGGTCGAGTGAAATGGAGAGTTTACTCAACCTTCGTGACTTGTGCGTATAAAGGTGCTCTTGTTCCGGTGATAATTTTCTGCCAAGTTCTCTTCCAGGGATTACAGATAGGCAGTAATTACTGGATCACTTGGGAAACAGAGGAGGGGAGGGTGAGCAAAGTGAAGTTGATAGGGGTGTTCGCTTTGATCTCTGGTGGGAGTTCCCTGTTCATCTTGGGAAGGGCAATCTTCTTAGCAACCATTGCCATTGAGACTTCTCAAAAGCTCTTCCTTGGCATGATTACCTCAATCTTCCGAGCACCCATATCCTTCTTCGACTCCACACCCATGAGTCGAATCCTCAACAGGGTCAGTTCTTAAGCTATGTACTTTTCTATAATTGTGAGTGTTGACAGTTTTGGTAGTTATATGTTTTCCTAGAAATAATTTTTTTAATGATAATAATTATTATTATTTTTACAGTCTTCTACAGATCAGAGCACAGTAGACACAGACATTCCTTACAGAGTCGCAGGATTAGCATTCGCACTTATTCAGCTCTTGAGCATTATCATCCTTATGTCTCATGTTGCCTGGCCGGTCTTCCTTCTATTCCTCATCATCCTCGCAATCTCTGTATGGTATCAGGTACAACACTAACTACCCTTTGAAGTTTAATTTAACAGATTTGCTGCAGGTAAACCAGATACTTTGCTCTTCAAGAGAGGTTTAGAGTACAATACTGGTACATGTCACACACAGCTAAACAGGGCCTGCCATCCATTGGTCCTTGCCCATGAGATCCTCTAGGCCATGAATTAACACAGAAATCCTCAAGCATTCAATACAATGAATACTTTTGAACAGTCTAAGGAATGTAGCAATCAGTTAATAAGAAAGCCATTGTACTGGATGGCTAGGACTATCTAACAGCTTGATTTGTGGTCTGGAGATTTAAAAAGTATCAAGAGACATTAATTATCAAAATAAAGTATCAAGAGCCATTGACTGGCCAAGCCTAAGCCCCTGTCATGCATGCTGCATGCACCTGTCTGGCTGTCTGAAATTGGTAATCACTCCTTGTTTTTTACAACAACATATCTAAGAGACCAAGTTCCTAAATATCTCAATTTATCTGCAGGCTTATTACATTACCACTGCCAGAGAACTAGCCAGGATGGTTGCAGCCAGGAAAGGTCCAATCCTCCACCATTTCTCGGAGACAATTTCTGGTGCGGCAACGATCCGCTGCTTCAATCAGCAAGATTGCTTCCTAGCAAAAAATCTCAGCTTGATTGATAATTACTCCTGCCTCGCGTTCCACAATACTGCTACAATGGAGTGGCTCTGTGTTCGAATCAACTTCCTATTCAACCTTGTCTTCTTCCTTGTTCTGATAATATTAGTAAGCCTGCCAAGGGCAGCCATTGACCCTAGTAAGCTACTTCCTCTCAATCTGTTATTTTATCAACCTTTCAGCTATGAGGAAATATGAGAGACCAGTCAAGCAGTCCATAAGAATGGTCTACAATAATACAATAGTACAAATGACGTGCATGCATGAGGGTGCAAATCTCATTGGTGGATTGCTTGGATAATGAGATCTCCTAGGATCTCTCCCTTGATCATTCAATCTAACCATTCAATCCTTGTCACCACCATTCTACATCGAATTGGTTGATTCGATCTGGGCCTTAAAACTATGCTTTAACGTGGACTAATTATTAGTTACTCTTGTTTCCCTGCATGTATACCAAGTATGATCAATGCTTTTTCTATAAAGTCTTTATGGTCGCCCAATAGATTTCATTTCTGTTTAATGCAGAAACTAATATGGCCATTGAACTAACTTGTACAGAGGATTAACTTGTGGGATGTAATTCCAGGCTTGGCGGGTCTGGCAGCTACCTACGGTTTGAACCTAAATGTTCTACAAGCTTGGGTGATTTGGAACCTATGTAACGTGGAAAACAAAATGATCTCAGTTGAGAGAATTCTTCAATTTTCTAACATTCCAAGCGAAGCTCCACTGGTTATTGATGACTGTAGACCAGGACCTGAATGGCCTATCACAGGAACCATCAAGCTTGAAAACCTCCATGTCCAATATGGCCCTACGCTCCCCATGGTTCTCGAAGGGGTCACTTGCACTTTCCCCGGAGAGAAGAAGATTGGTGTGGTGGGCAGAACAGGAAGTGGCAAATCCACTCTCATCCAAGCTCTTTTCAGGGTGGTGGAGCCCTCAGAAGGACGGATTCTGATCGATGGAGTAGATATTTGTAAGATTGGTTTGCAGGATTTAAGGTCTAGATTGAGTATAATTCCACAAGATCCAACGCTGTTTCAAGGTACCATAAGGGCTAATCTGGATCCTCTACAACAGCACTCAGATTCAGAAATCTGGGAGGTAAGAACCATTAACTCTTTCTTTTAAGTTTGAGTCATGCCATAGTTTCACTGAAGCTTTTTGAGATTTCAGGTTCTGGATAAGTGTCGCCTTGGTGAGATAGTGAGGCAAGACCAAAGGCTTCTTGTTGCACCAGGTATAAAATTAAAATTAAAAAAAAAAGAAAAAGAAAAAGAAGGATGACTATTTTAATAGGGAAGCCTTTTCTTTTCCTATTTTAAATCATGCTAGTTTGTATGGCAGTTAACTGGCCATTGTCTACTTTAACTATTTCCTAGGTTGCTTGTTCTGAAATGTGGGAAATGGTGCAGTTGCAGAAGATGGAGAAAATTGGAGTGTGGGACAGAGGCAACTGGTTTGCCTGGCCAGGGTTTTGCTAAAGAAGAGAAGGATTCTGGTGTTGGATGAGGCTACAGCTTCGGTGGATACAGCAACAGATAATGTGATTCAAAAGACGATAAGAGAAGAAACAAGCAGTTGCACTGTCATCACAGTGGCCCACCGTATTCCTACCGTGATTGACAATGACCTGGTTCTTGTGCTTGATGAAGGTATGCCTAAGGAACCTGACAAAAAGAAGAGAATTTTCTGGTTCTCAATCATCACCATCATCTTTACCCCTCTAAAAAACAATCATCATAGTCATCATCATGACAATCTTATCCCAACCTATTTCATCTTCTACTACATGAACTGCCATATCTTCTTTGTTAAAGCATGAATTTCCAAGTTCCTCCTTTCTCTTTCCATGTTCTTCGTATTTTTAGAGCCTTCAACCCGCAACTTAGCACTCATTCTAAACAGGGAAGTTAAGATTTGCCAAAGGCTCTCTGCATTCTGCAAGCAGCCAACCTGCAATACAATCCCCCTCCTTCATCTGGCCGCCTTTTTTATGCAGGACAGCCTAGTGTTGGCTGCAAATTTTCGGGTTATGGGGCCACAAGAGGATTGACAAGTTCTCTCTTAGATTTTCTTTTACCAAACAAGTGGTAGGCAGCTATATAGAGTAAAGGACATAAGACAGCAATATCAAAGACTCCACTTAGCAACATAAGGCACCATGTGATGTCTAAAGAGTAGCCTCCATAACTATCCACGTGTGGACCCCACCAAAGCACATGTGAGTTCCACACAAGCCTCGCATCACTTGGTTATAAAATTTGATTCAACGGAGAGATGAACATCATTTATTTTTGACTTGCCTAATACCTTGTAAATCAAACAAGTAATATATCCTGAAAGTTAATTGCATTCGGTTTTTAGAACTTAGTTATAAACAAGAGAACTTTCTTAAACCTAATGAGAATTCATACAAATGTGTAAGCAAAGCATAAATTCTCAGGTTGACTGCACTCCCTTTGTAGATTTGCCACCATAAACAATACAAGTTTCCAAAATTCAAAACAAATAATATTAAAAACATCATTCAGTCTTTGAATTGAACTGATAAACTTATCATTAAGGGGTTTAAATTACCGATTCTTTTGTCAAATGGATATAATTATTTTACCTTTGCTGCTTGGACTGATACAGGTAGAGTTGTAGAGTATGACTCCCCAGCTGAACTGCTGAAAGATGACAAATCTGCATTCTCAAAGTTGGTGATGGAGTTCTTAAGGAGGTCATCCAGGAGTGATCATCACTAGATATAGGCATGAAGCTCATTTTAGTTGATCAACATACAAGGGTAAAAAGCATTGATTTCTTTGGTTCCTCCTATCAGATGGAGCACTTTAGATCAAGTTGCAGAGTTGTATATAGCCTTATAAAGACCATGGATGCTGAGGGTGGCAATGGCAAAAGGAACAGCATTGGAAGCGCAACAACAACAGTAACAACAGGAGCATTATTCAGAGAATAAAAAAGAAAATACCGTGGTTTAACATCAATAGCTCAGAAAACATAGAAGTCGTTTCCTGACCTCTAATTTTTATATGATTACTTCAACAATAACATCTTGTAATGTATTTACTAATCCTCTTCATCACCCAATGCCTTGTCCCAAGTCCCAACCTTTTAGATTATCAATAATGTAATCTATAATTGTATACCCATAGCAATAATAAAAACATGTTTTTTTCCTGCCTTCTCCAATTCAGCAAATTCAGTAGCCAAACAAAATTCAAGTTAAAAATTCCTAGAACATCTTGGCCTGCCTTTAGTTTGGATCAGAGAAGAACTTGTTGATGGATGGCATGATCTCAGGGGTTCTGTTGCACTTGTCAAGAACTCCTGCAGTAGCCTTTTGAGTCTGTTAAACCTACATCATAATCATTAAGGGATCTAGTTGTTGTCAAGACTCAAGACCCATGCCAAAAGGGGATCAAATGTGAGAAACTATATATGATTATTGTGTTTGACACAACAATGTTTCAATTTGAGCCTTCAAAATGTATTTTATCCCACTGAAGCAGCTTAGTGCATAACTTCTTCTCTTAAAGTCTAGCCCCCAAACACAAATGTCTCCTATTTCCAATTAAAACAGATTACTACTATATATTTTGAAGGAACTACTACATCAATGGTTCCAAACCCAAGAAAAAGAAAAGAACAGAGAACTTAAAGACTGTTGAGCTTTCTTAATGGAGAGAAATCAATTGGGGAGAGACACTTCTAGCAATCCAAGAAATAGAAAAGAGTGAAATGGGAACTTGATGATTGAGTATTCTTAAGAAGAGAAACCAATTGCGGAGACACATTTCTAGAAACCCAAGAAAAAGAAAGAGAATTATTACAGAAGAGAAACACTAGCTCTTCCAAGAAAGTAAAGGGTCTGTTAGAACTGCAAAAACACTAAACAATGTAACACATCTTGAACGTCCATCAATGTAACACATCTTGTATCTTTGAGGTGCTTCAAGGCAAAGCTATGGATTCATTCACATTCTTTTCATGGTTATTATCACTACAGATAACTGATTTAAATAAGACAATTTTATTCATAAACATGAAGAAATCATACACCCACACAATGTGCAGATTTCTTTAGTTCTTTATGTACCCTTATATACATACTGCAACTATCTCCAACTTAACAGTTCAGAATCCAAATAAAACTTTAAGTGCGGAAGAACAGTCAAAGTCTCAGGCCTCCTTTCGTTTTGGGTCCGAGAAGAACTTGTTGATGGATGGCATGATCTCAGGAGCTCTGTTTCGAAGGCGCTTCCTGAGGCTGTGTTCTGCATACTTCTCACCCTCCGCAAAGTTCTCAAGCACCCCTGCAGCTCTTTTCTCTTTGCTAACCCTGTCATCAAATTCAAATTTGAATCATTAGAATTATAATTGTATATACTTGCATCATTTCAATTCTTTGTAAACAGCTCCTTTCTGTCATGAAAAAAAAAAATGATTAATGGAAACAAAACCTACATCACGCCAGGGTTGGAGCGGAGGTTCCGGACTAGCTGCATGATACCGACACCAATGGTTGCAGTAAATGCTACACACAATGGGTACACCTACATGGGATCAAAAGAGAACCCAACAACAT
>JAOXJP010000006.1:1130280-1152686 GCA_025762735.1 Platanus orientalis | reverse complement strand
GACTCATATCCTCTGCACTGCCATGAGTGGAGACACAAAGGAGGGCTAGGGCCTGCAAAGAGTGTATGGGCCTCACCCTCTTTGTGTTTCCGCTCATGGCGGCGCACAATATCCATGGTGCAGAGGATATGAGTCTGGTGCCAAATACTAAGAATCCAAATTACATGATTAAATAAATCATTCTCTAATCTATTGCGGGTTGAAGATTCCTTCGGACTTCAAACTCTTTGTTGTTCTCCAAACTATTCAAGCATGCTGCTGTTGTCCTTTGTGTCAGAAACTAGTGATTGGAATACCGGTGCTAAGTGTATAACAAAAGGCAAGAAAGGGTGTCTAAAGTTCGAAAATCATCTACAGTCCAAACGGGATTATCACAGTAACCAGCCAATGTGAATGATATTTGATTAAAATTTGAAATTCCAATCTTAAGGGTGAAAAAATGATTCATGTTTGCGGCTGTGTTTATAATTGTAGAGGGGGTTTTCATTTCACTAATGTCCTTACTTGCTAAGTTGGTAAAGTCTATGGGTGTTGTACCATATACCCGGATTCAAAACACAAAGGTGACATTGTATAATGTTAAAACTATAAAAACCGTTTTGTTTCCGGTGAAAAAATTGAAAAAAAAAGAGGTAACCATAAAAATGGGGTTATAGGATTAAAACCATAAAAAAAGGTTTCAAATGAACATTTGCCCCCTCCCTATATAATAAAGGCACCAAATTAAAAAAAAAAAACCATCTTGTGGCAGCGGTGGTGTGGGGACACAGGGGGATAAGCAAATAAAGGTGTAGCAGATCCTTGTAAGGTGAAGGCATTTGATGACAAATGGAATAAAACAAGTGTTTTGATGGGACTCATATCCTCTAATCCACATTTTTGGTGCTCCACTGGTACTCCAAGACACAAAGGTGGTGGGGTCCATACATTTTTGGAAAGTTTCAAGGTATGATCCCCACCTCCTTTGTGTATTGGAGTACAAATAGAGCACAAAAAATGTACCAATCCAACGGTTGTCAGCGGCCCCCCCACAATGAGGTGCATCATTGCCTCAAGTGCTGCAGAGCACCGGACTGCCGTTCATCATTGTAGACGTAAACAGGATGGGAGGCCGTCACGTGGAAAAGAGAAGGGAAGAAGAAAGAGCCATGGGCCGCTAGCTAATAAGTCTCCGACTGCGATCGATCGATCCCCACTACCAACCAAACAAAAAACCAACGTTAATAACTAATAACCAAAGTTTACAATTGGTTTACGCAATAGCGTTCCTATAATAGAATCTCAGTGGCATCCCCGTAAATCTCCCTTCTTTTTATCCCATCGAAAGGCAGGAAAAAAACAAAGAAAAAAAAAAAAAAGAAAAAAGAAAAAGAAAAGAAAAAACACTATCGCACACAGCAGAGGAAGTGCAAAGAGAAAGAATGAAAGCTTGCTGTGGAGGAAACCAGCAAATCTAAACACTGCTGGGTTGCTCTCTCTCTCTCTCTCTCTCTCTCTCTCTTTCTCTTAAATTCTTCAATCTAAAGAGAAATTGATTGAGGAATTAGGGTTTCTGCAACTCGATCGATCGATTCTTTCTCTCCCCGATCTGCAGCTTTGTTCACCATGAAAGGAAGAAATGCCGCAGATCCGCGTAGCTGATTCTGCATTCATCACGTTAGAATTGAGTGCTGAGGTTTTTGGTTCTTGAAATCTCGTCGGAATTTGAGATCTTAATCTTACAGGGCGAGGAGGTTCAGAGTTCCAGAGTATGTTGGAATATGTTTTGACTTGGGGAATGGTAAGTTGAACTCTGCGAGTGCTTTCAAGTGAAAGTTCTGGTTTTTTGAGCTATCTTTGGGTGTGTTTGCGGTTGGTATTTTAGTTTAATTAGCTCTGAGAGAAGTGTTGGAAGAGAATGTATGCACAATTATGGGTTCTGAACTCTGGAGTATTGAGGGTTTGAATCTTTTTGCAAGGACAGGGTGTGTTGATGTTCTCTTTAACTGAGCGGAATGGAAATTTAAAGTTTCTGGTCTTTTGAATTTTGATGCATTAGGGTTTGCTTTCATCTCTAAGGACGCTGTTGGGATCTCTACGAGTGGAATTTAGGATTTTGTTATTGTTGAGCTATTAAGGAATTAGGGTTTTGTTGCAACGAGAAGGATCTATATAAGCGAGAAATTTTTTAGTTTGGCATTACTGATCGACCTTCGCAATTCAAACTGAACAGGCAATTCGGTAACAGTGTTTTCGATGCTCAGACTTTGGTTTCATGTTCACAGATGCTGTTTTGTGATGAACATTGGGTTCATTTGACAATTCTGATTGAGGAGAAGCTATGTATCTTTGCTGCTAGGTTTTGGGGATTCTTTTAATTGGTTTCCTGTTTAAGGATGTTGTTGAGACTCCTGAGAGAGGAATTAATGGTATAGTTTGGTAACTTTCCCATACTTTGGTATAGTCCATGATTTATTGTTTTATATCACTTTATATGGTTTTAGGTTATCTGTGAGGAGGACTGTTGGTCTAAGTAATTTCCCACCAAGCATGATCAGGATATACGATTTGAATTATTGGGAGATCTGTGGTTTGATTTTGGGTGGTATGCAGAAATCAGGGTGAGATCTCTGTGTAGGGAATTTGGGTGGTGAACATGCCTCCTTCTCCAGCATTGAGATGCTCTCCTGGAAGGGAGCTCAGAGCAGAGAATCACAAGCGAGGACGCAGTCTTGAGAGTGGTTTACTCCTCAGAGAAAAAGATGATGATCTTGCTCTGTTCAACGAAATGCAAACCAGAGAAAGGGACAACTTTTTGCTTCACACATCTGATAATTTTGATGATTCCTTGTGTAATTTCCAAACCTAACCACCATTTTAGTTTCAGTGCTATGATCATTTATGTTTGCATTTTAATATTTCAGTGTATTTGGTTAACAATACATTTTTGTAGTCCTGCCTTTGCTGATAATCCTTGAGTTTTGGTTTAATTTGAATTCTATTCATATTTTTGCAGCAACAAAATTGAGATACTTTTCAGATATTAAGTTGGCCATCTCCATTCCCATTCGAGGGGAGAGCAGTGACCTGCTTAATGCAGATGGCGAGAAGAATGATTATGACTGGTAGGTCATCTTCATACTCTTTAAATGCCTTCAAGTCGATATTGTTACTTTGCTTCTTTTTCTGCAATAATTTTTAAAACTTGCCTATTGTTCCTAAGTAAACAAGAAACGGAAAGAGAAGAACTAATACAGTTCATGCCTTCCCTCCGGCTGATGATGGAAATACTCATCAATCATCACAAAGCCTGGAGAGGTTTTAGTGCCGGCGATCTGTTATTGCATTTCTTTATGTATATATGCTATTTTATGCGTCGTACTGATGCCGTGGTTGGTGATATTGAATTAAAGGCTTTTAACTCCTCCCGACACTCCTCTTTTCCGTTCATTGGACGATGAGATTCCACCAGTTAATCTTGCTACCAGGGGCAGACCTCGAAGTCAACCCATTTCCATCTCAAGATCAGCCACGGTATTTTATTCTTCTCCTTTCATGGAAGAAATACTCATAACTTATTTGCTTATATTGATTAAGATACTTAATTCAAAATTACATTCTATATTGTTTCTGCTAATACTGGTATATATATCCGAGTGTAGATGGAGAAGAACTATAGGACCAGTAGAAGTAGTGCAAGCCCACACCGGTTGAGCCCATCCCCTCGGTCTGGAAATAGTAAGTTTCAATCCAGAGGGAGGCCATCTTCAGCTCCTCATTCTAGTCCAGCTCCTGTTCTACGGGCAACTACACCCTCACGGAGACCTTCTACCCCCCCAAATAGACCATCAACACCTGCTCCTAGATCTTCTACTCCCACTCCCCGGAGGATGAGTGCGGGATCAAGTGGTACCATAGCCTCCTCTGGAATAAGGGGAACGTCCCCTGTAAAGACAACTCGTGGAAACTCCGCTTCACCAAAATTACGGGCATGGCAGTCGACTCTCCCGGGCTTCTCCTCAGAAGCACCTCCAAATCTTCGTACTTCTCTAGCTGATCGGCCGGCATCGTATGTGAGGGGCTCATCACCAGCATCTAGGAATGGGAGGGATTCATCCTCGAAATTTGGAAGAAAATCAATGTCACCCACTGCTTCTAGAAGTGCCAGTTCTTCATATAGTCATGATCGAGACAGATTCAGCTCACAGAGTAAGGGTTCTGTAGCATCATCTGGTGATGATGATGTAGACTCTATGCAGTCTGTACCTGTGAGTATCCCAGATCACTCAGTTATAAGGAAAGTTGGGGCATTTCCAAATAACAGAAACCTGGCGATGTCCAAGAAGCCATCCAGAACACTGTCCTCAAGCTCTGCTCCAAAAAGATCCTTTGATTCTGCACTTCGACAAATGGTATGTTTCTTATTCTCTAATTTATTGTGATTATTAAAAATGATTCTCTTGTGATAAAATTTGTGTAGGTGTGCAACTATAATTTGGCAAATTATGAAAATAGTTTGGTTCAGTTGGTTGACTTCTCATGTGGCATGACTCAAACTAAGCACCTTAATTGGTCTACGAGTAGAGCTTTTTGGGACTGGGAGCCCATGCTAAACTTTTTTTTTTCACATCTTAATAATAACAGTGGTAGTATCCTTCTACCTATGATTAATTTAACTTAATGTAAGTCAGGGTCTTCTTTTTTCCTTAACTGTCTCTCAAGAAATTAGAATTAGGCCACTCAATATGTATCATGAGATGGAACAAAAAATGAAAGAGAACAATATAAACCTTATATTAAAAGTCATATTTTACCATCTGTATTTATTCCATGCTATTTTGTTTCTGTTCTTCTTTATTTTTTTTATTATCCCAGTTTGGTTCATTTCCATGCACAAGATTAACAAATTTCTGTGATTTGTTATTTAAACTGTAAAGTGCCGTAGTGTGTTGTTGTTTTTTTTTTTTTTTTTTGATTTTGTTTTTAATTTTAAACAGGAGTTGGTATGCTCACTTTGTCATTGAATGCTTGTATAAATACTATGGCACACTGTTATCATACGGTCCTTTGTAAGCCATTTTTCTTATCTGCATGTCTTAAGAAAGAAAGAGGAAATTGATATCTGCTGCAATAACAACTTCTTTTTTTTATATAATGGGCACCAAGCCCTATTTCTACACCAAAAGCTCCTTAAATGAATTACAGAAATACCCAGGTGAATTACTTTTGTGCTATTCTTACAGATTCTGCTTCTATATGTTTTAATGTAGGATCATAGGAAAAGTCCTCAGAACATGTTCAGGCCACTTTTGTCCAGTGTCCCCAGTACCACTTTCTATGTTGGGAAAACAAACTCTGCTCATCGTTCAATCATCTCTAGGAACTCCTCACTCACAACCAGCAGTAATGCAAGCTCAGAACAAGGTGTGAGTGTTACACCTGATACTGAGGGTAGCGACCACTACCAGGATGATATGGCAAGTGAATTGGGAAAGGCACCATATCCTGATACGCAAGAGGAAGTATTTGTCTTTGACAAGGTGGATGAGATAAATGAAGATGTGAAGCATGAAATCCATAATGGAAAAGCTAACACTGGGCATGCTGACTGTGATAGAGTCACAATCACTGAAGTTGA
This sequence comes from Platanus orientalis, assembly GCA_025762735.1. NCBI lineage: Eukaryota > Viridiplantae > Streptophyta > Magnoliopsida > Proteales > Platanaceae > Platanus > Platanus orientalis. Next base: position 1,147,069 of record JAOXJP010000006.1, on the reverse strand, counting down.
GTCAGGTGAATCTGAAAATTTTGGTAGTCTTGATGCTGCTACGGCAATTGAAACCAATGCTTCTGAATCTTTACTTGTGGAGAGTGGCCCCTCAGGATCTGATTTTCATGAAATTATGTTATGTCCTAAATGTGGAAACGAGTTTCAAGTCATTGCACCTAAGGTAGGGAGTGATAGTCTTTGTCCTGATTGCAGTGAGAAAAGTGGATCTTTGACTCCGGCTATTCAGAACACCACATTTCAGTCTGAGGTGAGTTTGCAAGACAACAAACCCTTTGGCAAAGTGGAGTCCGAGGCAGAAGCGGCTAGGAGAAATGAAAACATGCTTGTTCATCATAAAGAGAATTCTGAGCTACACCACAGTTTCAATGTTGAGCAAACCGAGAGTTGCTTGCCTGACAGGTCCTTTGCAAGCTTGGTGTTGGAGGAAGGAGAGCAGGGTTCTGTGGACCAGCAAGTGGTTAGTCAGCCAACAGTTGGTACCAGCCAATTTAACGGTGACACTACAGATCAACAATTGGAGCATTCTATCAACCATCCAAGCTTAAAGGTTGATGTTTCAGAAGGTGCAGGTATTTCTGTACTGCTGAAAATGTCAAGTAGTAGCAAGTGGCCTGTCATTCAAGGGAGAACTTTTACTGCTACTAATATACATTGTGGTGATCCATCTTATGCAAGAGATAGCGTGAAGAGTATGAGAAGCTCTATTGGGCATGGCAGTGCCTCAACATCATCATCTGTTGATTGGAGCTCTACTAGACAAACGGAAGCTAGGTTTCAAAGGCAGTTAAGTGGCAGGAAAGCTGACTCGGAGAATTCCAGGCATGAGTCAAGCACAAAATCTCAAAGTAGTGGATCGTCTTTCCCTGGAATCCCAAATCATGCATACCGATCTTTGTTTCTTGCTAAGAGCACAAGTGAAGAAAATTTTAATCTTCCTGTTGGACATATGGAAGATGAGACCTTATTGGGAACTCCATTAATTACTGTAGAGCAAGGCCAAACTTTGAGAAATGACGAAATGGGTTCCTCTTTTGTCAGAGCAGCTTGTCTTGAAGAAGATAAACTTGGTCATACCAAGAATTGTAGAATGGTGAATGCTGCTGGCTTCGAATTTTCAAGACATACTGTAAGCATTCAGTCAGAGGATACTTCAGTATCAGTGGCTCCAAATGATGAAGATTGTGTTTCATCTGGAATTGCTGAGGACTTCCAGAATAATACAAGGACTATTTCAGATAAAAAAATGACATCTATGACTCCTGAGTTCTCTGTCATGGAGGAAAATGCAATGCTGAATGGTGTCTGTGGAATTGACGTTGTTGGGGCTCCTGGTCATGATTCTTCGGCATTGATATCAGGTGAACTAGAAAACAGTGACAATAACTCTACTTCACAAGCTGACAGTGCAGTTTCCTCAAATTCAAAGAGCACCATAGATGAATTCCCCGAGCCTGCAGTTCCTACAACTTCAGAGAACATATTGGTTTCTGCTCCAGAATTCAACACCTCAGATCATGCTTATGGCATCCTTGGTATGAATTGTCCTGCTTGAGAATTTCTGTTGACATATTTCATTTTCCTTTCAAGTTTGATAACTCATTTTTGTAAGCAATTTTATGTTTCTCCATCAACGAAACAACTTATGTTTGAAAAGTTACGGTTCCTTACACAAGATATATTTAAGTGGCCAACTGGCCATTGTCAAAGGTGTTTTAACATTAAGTTTTCGACCAGTTACCCTTACTGATTTGCTAGACTCTTCTGTAGTAATATTTTGAGGTGCAGTGGTAATCTATCTATCCAATTGGAGGGGCTACTTGGTTGTTTGGCATTTGGTTCTAGTCTTTTGGGTTTTTTGTTAGTCCCTGTCATTTGGTGGGTGTGATTCCCTGGGTTGCACTATTTGGGGTTGTCCTAGTTTTCTAAAGAACAAATTATTAAAAAAAAGTGTTTTTTGCTGTCTAGTATTTTGACCTCAGAATGGATTGTAACATAATCTAACTACAACTCTGTTGTCACTTCGGTAGGTTTTTACAAGTTACATACCCTTGTGTCTCCATTTAGAAAGCTCTACATTTTCGTCTGATCGGTAGTTACTGTTTTGTTAGTTTATATCAATTTACTTCTCCTGTAACAAGATGGGTGGGTATTTTTGCTGTTGCATAAAGGATCACTTTGGAGTGTAGCTTGATTGATGCTTGTATTCCGATATCTGTTGCATGTGTACCATGCATTGAGTATTCTGTCAGTAGATTGTAACTGTTAGACCATTAAAGCATTAGGCTTACCCAATTTATTTTTGTTGGATTTAATCCAACTAGAACTCCTGAACTGACCATGTAATTTTTTATGCTGAAAGACCTTTACTCTGATTATTTTATAGCTTTATTATGTCTGCAACATTATTGTTCACTAAGACATGACTTTTGATGGGATAATGAACTTACCTACACTCTTTGATTATTTACTTTCAACAGAGGAATCGACCATAACAGTTGAGGGCCCAGATGGACAGGAAGGGAGAAGCCTAACATTGGAAGAAGCAACTGATACCATACTCTTCTGCAGCTCTATCGTTCAAAATCTTGCTTACCAGGCAGCAACCATTGGGATTGAAAAAGAGAACTCAGTTCCCTTGGAGGTTTCCCATCCAATGGTTACTATTTTGGGAAAATCCAGCCCTGACAGGAAGGATCCACGTGGCAGGACCGGTAGTAAACGCACTTCGAAATCCCAAAAGGCCAGGCAGAGTCGGGTGGAAGCAGATGTGAAGACCCCGTCAACCAAGACCGAGTCTGATGACAAACTCAATGAATCATCGACAAACGATAATGGGGTTCCGAACAAGGTTGACAGTGCAAGGCCACCGAAGCTGGAGTCCAAGTGCAACTGCTCAGTGATGTAAGAGGGTACCCATCCAGATCATTTTTAGATGGCCGCTGAGCAACTCTCTACTTTTTCTCTCCTTCAGCCAGTCAGAGGGTGCTGAGTGCTTGTATTTTAGAGATTCTTATGTTTTGCCGGGCAATTGGTAGGATGCCCCCATCAGTTTCTTTTCGTTCCAATTTACTTTGTAACACACCACATCGTGTTGGTGACATAATCATGTAAAGTTTTTATTGTCTTGGGTGATATCACGAGAGGCATCAGAGGTTTGTGTATGCTCCTGTTACTGAGTCTTCTCATTGGTTTTAATCATAAGAAAGGAGGTGCAAATTGAGATCCACTCATTCCTTCCAAATGAAATGCTTGGTTTGGTTTCATTCGTTCAAAAATATTCTTTTCCTTTCGTCTACGGAGTTGAGCCTTGAATACAGGAACAATCCTCACCCTACAAAGCATATGATAAACCTCTTGTGGCAGCCAAGATTATGCATTCAGTGAGGCGATTGTTGTTAGGCCTTGATGAGATTTTAACCCAATCTCTTTAATACCGTGAAACTCGGAGCCCTGCAATTGCTATGTTGACCAAAATACCTTCTATCCTGATTGGCTCATTTGAGATATATCCTTACTAACATAGCTGTATCAATCTAAAAATCTAAGAGGACGATTTAAATATAGGGCTGTAAATTATGCAGTTATATTTTTCGTATTTGACCCGTTAAAAGCAAATATGAATGCATCTATATCCGATTCGTTTATCTGTCTAAGAATCTGTATCTGTTTACTCCTCATTAGCCATTTCTATGAAAGAAATATGAAAGGTCCCCCAAAGTCCATGGATCTCGTCTTCCATTTCCATAGTCCTAATGTCCTTTTCATAAATATCTAGAAAATATTGAATTCGATCCATTATTCAATTAAATAAATGCATGCGATACATAAATGGCTAAAATCGAATTCGGTCCGTTAACATTTTGACGTTTTTGCTCATGAAATCCCATAAAATCGAGATGAAATTGTCTACAGCTCTAAACCATTGTAAAGTACAAACGGGCTTATCATAATCACAACAGTGACTGATTTGATACTCTCAAGATGTTGACATCAAGCTTCAGTCAAATTGTAACCATTTTTGTGACTTTCGTGACTGTGATATGACCGTTTAAACTGTAGAGAGATTTAAAGTTCCTAGACAATCCTCTACATAAAACCAGATAGCGAAAAAAATGTCCTGTGTGATGACAAAGTCTAGCGTTTATGGTGAACTATAAAGATGACACATTGTGTTTGAGGTTCAAAAAAGAACTCCAAATTCAAAAACACATCATGTGTCAATCAATGGCATGCCTACATACGTCTGTGTTAGCGTGAACAAAGACAGTCATTCTCCTTTAGAAAGTATGCTAACATAATGCCGCAAATGCGCAAAAGATTAAGTACAAATGAATCTTGTGCAAATGGTGTCAAGGTGTAGACAAATCAGCGCCGAAAAGTAATAAATGCCCCCCAAAAACGTGTAAATCACTTTTCGGTGATGATGCATCAGCCCCCTGGTGCCGTTTGCACCTGTTTGCACGAAATTCATTTGTACCTAATCCCAGCAGCCACAAATCGGTGGCTGTGGCACTTTTCTTCTATATGGAAGCCTATGGTTCAAGTCTCGTTCCAAGCAGTGCATCCTAGAAAATGGCCTGCTTGGGTTTCTGTTTCGGGTTTGGGTTCTTCCAGATAGAGGCCGGGGCCACCTTGTGTGGGGAGATTGTAATGATGTATACCAGGTGGCAAGGCCAAAAATAGAAAAAAGAAAAGAAAAGGTATGAACTGGCACAAAAAAAATTATGTGAGAACGAATCTTGTGAGAACTGTGAAAACGGCATTAGGGTGCTGACACATCAGCGCTGAAAAGTGATAAGTGCCTCCCAAAAAGTGTGAATCACTTTTCGGTACTGATGCATCAGCTCCTCTGGTGCCGTTTTCACAGTTCTCACGAGATTCGTTTGCACATAATCCAAACCCGAACTGGCAAGGCTTTGATTATCCTGGGCTTCAGGCAACAGTTCCGGGTGACCCTTAGCATGGGGCTTGGATCAGTAGCTCTTGTATGGGGCTTGGGCTAGTTTGTGCCATTATTTTAAAACTCAGGAGAGTCGATTCGTTCGGAATCATGCCGAGTTCACTGGATCAGCGAGGCAAAAGTAAGAACTCATAACTCAACTAAAATAAAAAAATATAAAATAAATGAGTATTATATGAAAGTTTCTAAAACTTACATTGAAAATAAAAAAATATCTGACCGATATTGTATATTACCTTCTGTATGCAGGTGACACATGATGTTTTTTATTTTGGTACCTCTTTTTGGGGTACTTACATTTCGAACTGAGCGCTTTTTCACCCTTTTAATCCCATAAACATCACGTATTAACGTGGTCACAGGAACTTTTGTCACAGAACATTTGTTAAAATATGAATTTTTTTTTTTTTGAATCCCCTTAGGAGCTGTCAACTGGCTGCCTAAGTATCTGTATTTAATTCTTATTCAATTCGTTTAGGCCCAGTCTGGTTGCCATGAAAAGGTTTTCTCATGACAAAATTTTCTCGTGAAATCATTTTTAAGCTATCTGGTTGTCATGAAAAGCTGGTTTTATCATGTATTTCTTATGATAATTTTCTTTTCTTTTCTCGTGGGAATGTTTTTTCTATTCTTTTCTTTTCTTTTCTATGTAATTCATGGCAACCAGACTGGGCTTTAAAGAAAAATGAATGCACCTAAATTCAATTTGTTTAGTAAACATTCGATTATAGAGGAATCAAATACGGATGTTATATTCGTTCTCACTAATATTTGACTTTGATATATATATATACGCATGCCATTGTGTGTATTTGAATTTAGTGTCTTTTGTATTTTTTGCACCTGAACATTTCTTTGAACCCCAAACATAATGTGTCAGCTTATAATTCACTATATATATATATATAAAGAAATCAAATATATATTTGAATTTGCTTGGGTGTCATGATAAATGTTGGGTTTAAGAAGTGTTTAGGTTAAATATAGTTTTTATTTTTGTAAAAGTAATTAAATAAAATAAACAAGAGACTTAATTCTTTTCTTATTTTTGGTAACGGAAAGGATATGCTACACCCAAAACAGTATATCCCCATGTTGTGTATGGGTTAAAACCATAACAAAAGTGTTTGAACGAACATTTGCTCCTTAGTACCACATTCAAAATTTCATCATGTGTCAGCCAGTGGTGTAGGGACATGAAGGAATATACTATTTTGGATGTAGTAGTTTTTCCCTGTTTTTTGGTGTAGTAGATCTTTATCCCAACTATTTGGGTCGGCTACACGAATCCTGCCATTCTACTTTGTTTGGGGCCATATTTGCCATAAAATTACAAACTACCATGTCCCTCCTTACTAGTTACTACTTTAACCCAGGTCAATTTTGGTTTTTCTCTAGTCCTTCTAGCACTTTCAACTTGCATTGTCTCACTCCTCCTCACTGGTGTAGTCATTGATCTTCGTTGCACATGCCCAAACCATCTCAATCGACTTTCCCTCACTTTATCACCTATGAGTGCTACACTTAAGCTCCCATGAAGGGATTCATTCCTAATTCTATCCTTTCTAGTCTTGTCACTCATCCATCTCAACATCCTCATTTCAACCATACTCATTTTATATATGTGTTGCTTGTTGGCTACCCAACATTCTGCTCCACAAGGCATGGCTGGTCTTATAGAATTTTCCCCAGAATTTTAGTGGTATTCATTTATCACACAACACTCTAGAAGTACTTCTCTACTTTAACTATCTTGCTCTAATTCTATGAGCAGCATCATCTACAATATCTCTCTCTTTGTGCATGATTGAACCAAGATAACAAGCATTGTCACTTTGAGGTATCTCTTGGTTATCAATTCTAAGTACTCTCTCATTTCTACTCTTATTTTAGCTAAACTTGCATTCCATATATTTTGTTTTAGTCCGACTTATCCTAAAACCATTTGATTATAAAACATCCCTTCATAGTTCTAACTTGGCATGTACCCCCTCATTAATCAACACAATATCATCAACAAATAACATACACCATGTCACTTCCTTCCTCCTGTATGCCCCTAGTCAACTCATCCATAGCTAAGGCAAATGATTATACAACTAATAATCTTACAAAAAAATTCAACTACCTAAATATGCCCCATTTGACAGAGTCTTGTTACATAGGTTCCACATGATATCATGCTTAATAATCTAGGTTTAATGACCATTCATAGTTAAGTAAGTCTCATATGACACTAGACTTATATGAGTTCTACATTCTATTAAACACCTTACAATCATGTAAGTCCTACATAGCTATATCTCACCCTTAAGATTACATATAATTAATATATTTATATGAAAACTTAATATCATAGCAAAAATCATAAATCAATGTTAACATATCGATAAAAAAAAGTTCTAACACTTAACGTAACTAAAGAAGAGTCTAAACAATTGGACAATCAAGGATCCTCATGATGTAAACCTTCCTATATGATTGTTAGGAAGGCTCTTAAACATACAATATGCTTTAGCATCTTTTGCGAATCTCTCCCATGCATTCAACCTTTTTATAACACCTTAGTGACTTCTTCAAATATTTCATCGGTATCAAGCCGTTCCCTTTACTTAGAATAACTTTGCATAAACTCCTTCAATGAATTACCAACTTTTGCTATTGCATAAGCAATTAAATCTTTTTTTACTTTCTTTGATGATGGATCATTAGGTGTGGAGGATGATGATGTTAGAGCTCTTTCTTGCACTTGTTTTCTTTTAGTGGGAGAATTATGAGCTTCAGTAAATCCTATAATGTCAAGTCCCACGAAGCTACTTGTATCATTAGTTTATTCTCTCACCATAACTTCTTTTGCATCAATACTTGTTTTTGCACATTCTCCTGTTGCTTGATCTTTTCAACACAAAACTATATCATCCTAATTTTTTTTGATTTTATAATGATATGGTTATGCATCAAGATATGCTTACAATAAATGCAACAAAGAATAATTGATAATATAATTATTCTAAATTAAAATTTAATAAAAGAATATAGATGCAATGTGGTGAGAAGTTGGTGATGACTAACAATGGCGACCTACGTCCGGTTGGTGATAACTCGGTATATGGCAGGGGTGGCATGGATTCCGTATTCAAGTGTGATTCAAAGTTGAATTCAAAATCAAATTTTGGCATGGTGTTAGAGGAGGTAGCGTGTAAGGGGAGAAGTTCATTTTCGGAAATTTGCCTATGGTTACATGGACGGTGAACAATGTAGGGGAGCTTATTAAAGGAAAGGGCACCTTAGGTAGAGATGCTTCATCGCTTGGTTGTCCTTGGGGTTTAGCTTCGGGAAATGAGGCTATTTTGGGGCCATTTGATGGGTATAGGTTGTTGGATATGCAATTAGGGAAAAATTCTAATGATTGGGTCAGACACGATTTTAATGATCGGATCGGGTGTGATTTTAATGATTGGGCTGAGCGGTGTGACAATCGGTTCAAATTGCTCTGTGGTTTTGATGAAGTGGGCTCCCATGTTGATGTGGGCCTGGGCTTTGAGCCAGGTTTGAACTTTGAGTGGGGACCAGTTAGATCCAATCTTGTGGACCAGTTAGTTAGTTGCCTTAATACTAATAACCTCAAGCTATTAAATGGGGTTCATTCAAGTTTGCCTTTGTGCTTTACTTCTTTGTTGCCTCCTAGTCACTCAGTGGTTGCCCTGGGAAATCCTCAGAGACTGGATGTTTTCTTGGAAGAAATAAGGAATAACATTCCATTTGCTCCCCTTCCGGTGGTGTTGGGGGAGTCAACAGGTGGAACTAATCTTATGGCTGTTGTGGATGAAAGGAGGCCGCAAAATTCTTGGTGCTCTAATGTGATTAATTCCCTATTGCGTACAATGGCTTTGTCGGCATCATCTTCAAGGGAATCAGATGGGGAAGACCTTAGTGTTGTTGATGTTAGGGGTAAGAATGCCGAGATTTCAAATCAGGGGGCTTGTCGTCTGGGTGTTGTAGGATCGCTCAAATTATCCTCACCTAGCTCTGTGCAAGCGAAGGGTGTGCTGGGTCAGGTACGACCCATGGCAATGGAGGAGGACCATGGTTCTTGCTTGAGGTTTCCTGAGGAGGGCAAGCAACCACCAGTGGTGGATTCTGATTCCACGAGTGTGAGTTTAGTGTCTCCTATTGATGTTTACAAGCGGGAGCAAGCTTTGGGCTTCTGCGATGGGTCCAAACAATGTTCAACTTTAAGAGAGTCCTTTTCAACTTCCAATCGAATAAGACTTAAGGAGGATAGGGTTTCATTTTGTGTTGACCTTTTGGAAAACTTTGGTTGGGCCAAACTGAATTGTGCCTAGGTCTCCATCTTTTCTGGAGGTCCACCAAGTTGGTAATTCTTATCCTTTTATGGGGAAAAAGGAGTGGTTTTGGCAAAGGTCGGAGATGGAAGTCAACTTGATCCTGCGTCATGTTGGCCATGAGTAAATTGGGAATCCAAACTTTTGCTCTCCATCAGGTAAATTTTAATGGGCATCACAATTTGATTTCTGATTTCAATCTTCTTCTCTGCTTGTTGCGTTTGATTTATCCAGGAATCATGAAAAGTTGGGTTTGGATGAGAATATTATCCATGATTTAGTTGATGGCTCATTGAACTCAAATTCTTCAAGTGGAAATATCAGGATTCATTCAATGGAACCTAAAAATCAATTGGTTATCATTAGGGAGGAGATCTTGAGCATTGATCCGTTAGATATGAGGGAGAGGGGTGATGATTATGTAGATATTCAAGGAGTGTGTACTATAGAAAGGTAAAATACAGGGGATTCTAGCCTCTTCTTTGAAAGGGTTGCTAAAAGAAATGAAGAATTTTTGTCTAGTTGGGTTGTTAAGAAGCTAGAGGAATTTGGTCATTTCTTGGGATTTTCTTTTATGGGTCTTGAGAAGGAAGCTATGAAGCTGTTTAGGCTCATTGAAAGGAGAAAGGGAATATGCCATGATGGTTTGGATCCTAATTTGGTTGCTTTTAAGAGATTAAGAAGTGAACTTAAGCAATTAGAGAGAAGCATTAATTATGATAAAAAGTCTGGTAGAACATGTGAAAGGAGTTTGAGGTATGGTAAGGGAATCTTGAAGTGTAATTAATAGACTTAAAACTTATTTCTTGGAATGTGAGAAGGATTGGGAATAGGAATTAGAGAGCAGTAATTAAACAAAGTATTTCTTGTATGATCTCGGATATTTTGTGTTTACAGGAATAAAAAATTCAGTTAATGAATGATGGTGTGGTTAAGAAGGTGTGGGGTTATAGGCCATGCAAGTGGTTGGTCCTCCGTTCATGGGGGGCTTCAGGGAGGATTCTTTTGGTGTGGGATGTGGATAGAATCAAGGTTTTGGAGCATGATATTGGGGTGTATTCCATTGCTATTTGGTGCAAGTTAAAATCGTCAATGGTGGATTGGGTGTTCGTTGGGGTGTATGACCCAAATCATGGTGATGAAGTTGATGTTTTTTTATTGAATTAGATGATATTAAGGCTCGTTGGGATTTACCTTGGTGTATTGGGGGAGGATTTCAACTTGGTTAGGTTACTTGGGGAGAGAAATAGGGTTAAATGATGGGATGCCGACATGAGAAAATTTGGAGAAATTATTGATAGGTGGTAACTCATGGATGGGCTTCTTAATGGATCTAAACTCACTTGGTCTAATTTCCAAAGTCAAGCTTCCAAGAGCAGACTCGACCATTTTCTTTAGTATGGGATTTGAGAGATTTATTTTTGAACCGTTCTCAAGTTGCCCTTTTAGAGTGACTTTCGACCATTTCCCTATCATGTTAGAATAGAAGAGATAGATTGGGGTCCTTCCCCATTCAAATTTGACGAGATGTGGTTCCTTGAGACAGACTTTATAGAGGTTGTGGAAGCCGAGTGGAATAGTGGGGTGTACTCTGGAAATCCAAGTGGGATCTTTGTTCTTAAATGAAAAGACTTGAAGTTTAAGTTAAAAGCATGGGATAAGAACACTGGTGGCTCTAAATTAAAGGATTGTTGGATGAAAATTAGGGAGTTGGATTTGGTGAAAGAGGAGCGATTGCTTTCTCCCTGGGAAAGGGATGATAAAGAGAGATAGAAACATGAGTTTCTTAGGCTTGTTTTATTTTATTAAAAATGAAACATTTTGGAGACAATGATATGGGGTCACATGGTTGAAGTGGTTTATCTATAAATGAAATATGAACTCAAGATTAGGAGGGGATAAGAGAGAAGTGGAAGATTTTTATTAGAAATTGTATAAGGAAGATCATGGAGTTAGGTTGATGTTGGATGGGATGGAGTTTTAGCGTATTTTTGATATTGAAAAGAGTGTTAGAGAAGCCATTCTTAGAGGAAGAGGTTTGGAAAGTTCTTTTCATTATGAAAAGTGACAGGGCACCTGGCCTAGATGGTTTCTATCTTCTTTTATAAAATGATGTTGGGATATCGTTAAAGTTGACTTAATGAAAGTGTTTGAGGAATTCTATTATTCGGAAGAGTTTTATAAGCATTTGAACAATACTTTCATTACTCTGACTCCCCAAAAAAAATCATGATGCAGAATTGAAAGATTATAGGTCGATCAATCTACTTAGTAGTGTCTACAAGATCATCTCTAAAACCTTGACTTCTAAATTAAAACTTATTATGAAATGAATCATCGCTCAACCTCAAAGTGCCTTTATTGAAGGAAGACAAATCCTTGATAGTGTTTTAATCACTAACGAATGCATTAAAGATAGAAGGTTGTCTGTAGAAGTGGGGTTATTTGTAAACTTGATATGGAAAAAGCTTATGATCATGTGAATTAGGACTTCTTGGATTATATTATTGAAAAGATGGGATTTGGGCCCAAATAGTGGAGTTAGATGTTTTATTGTGTATTAGATCGGTAAAGCTTTTGGTTTTAGTTAATGGTTGGCTGGCAGGATTTTTTAGGAGTTCGAGGGTTTGCGTTAAGGTGATTCTCTTTTCCCTCTTTTATTCATTATGGTCTCTAAGGTTTTGAGCAAAATGATTAAAAGGACTGAAGGAGAATATATTTCAGGTTTTTTGGTGGAGGATAGGGAGTGCAGGATTTCCAATTTACAGTTTGTGGATGACACTAATTTTTTGTGATGCGGATGAACTTCAAATTGGTTATATGAGATGTATCATTCATGGTTTTGAGGCTTTGATGGGGTTAAATATTAACTTGGGTAAAAGTGAGCTATTCTAAGTTGGGGATGTGCTGAATATGACAGTTTAGCATGGATTTTGGGCTGCAAAATTGGTACTTTACCATGGTCCTATCTCGGGTTTCCCTTAGGTGAAAAAAGTTTCAAGTCCAATGTGTGGGATCTGGTAATTGAAAGAATTACTTTTAGATTAGATTCATGGAAAACAAAAACTTTTGTCAAAAGGTGGCCAATTGACCTTGTTAAAAGCCACATTGGCTTCCATCCCTAATTATTATATCTCACTCTTCACCATCCTGGGGTCGGTGGCCATTAGAATTGAGACTCTTTTTTGGAAGTTTTTTTTGAATGATGTAGAGGAGTATCATACGTATCACTTGGTGGATTGGAACTCTATTTGTGGGCCTTTGTGTCATGGGGGGCTTGGACTGAGATAGATTAAAGATCATAGTAGGGCATTGTTAGCCAAATGGATTTAGAGGTTAAGGAATGAAAATGATAGTCTTTGGTGCTGTGTGGTGGTGGCCAAATTCGGTTTGGGAGTTAATGAGGGTTTGGGGTAGGCATGGTTGTGGTAATTAGAAGTCTATTATGAAGATGAGAGAGGTTTTTTAAAATTTAGTCTAATTTAAGTTGAGGTCGAGGAGAGACTAGATTTTGGGAGGATAGATGGGTAAGAGAGGTGCCTCTGAAGGTTTCTTTTAGAGCCCTTTTTTCCTCGGTGGTCAATTCTAAGGAGTTAGTGGCTAACTCTTTTGACATCGAGGGGGGGATGTTTAGATGCCGAGGCTCCATAGAGACTTAAATGACTGGGAGATGGGTGAGTTGTATAGATTGTTGAGTTCTTTGAAAGGAGTTAGTCCCCACTCGAGCCTTATGGATGGTTTGGAATAGGCAATTTCTAGGAACGATAGATTTTCTTTAAGTCTTTATACATGTGATGGTTGGGTATAGGAATAGGTCATTTCCATGTAGAGGCATTTAGATTCTAGGTATTCCATCAAAAGTTTCTTTCTTTTTGTGAAATGTTTTCTTGGATAAAATTCTCACCCTTGACCATCCGCAGAGTATGAATTGGAATTTAGCTAACAGACGTGTGTTGTGCCTGATGGATGAGGAGTATGTGGATCACTTATTTGCTCATTGTGCCTTGGCTCACCGGGTTTGGGGTTTCTTCCTCTCTCATCTTAATATTTCTTAGTTCTTTCCCTCCTATTTTTATGATTTGATATCAGGGTGGTGGATCCATGATTTAGAGGGCTTTTCTGCAATCATTTGGTCTTTCTTATTGGGGGCCATATATTGAGGTTTTTGAAGGAAAGAAACTTTAGAATCTTTAAGGGCAAAGCAAGGAGTCTAAAGGAGATTTCTCTTTATATTTATAGATATTTGTTTGAATGGATCTCTATTAGCGCAGAGTTTGTTGATAGGGAGTGACATTCTGTTTGGTGTGAGGATATGTAGCTTTTGGTGTCCCTTATGTGTTTTTTTATTCTTCTTTTGTCTATTTCTCTATTCGGCCTTTCATTGCCTTAATGAGAGCCTATTTCATTGTTGCTTTGTTTTCTTTTTCTCTTTCTCTTTTTAATAAAGCTCGGATTGTTTATAGAAAAAAAAAATGATAGAACATACCTTAACATAAGTATTCCATACATTTTCATCATCCACATCTGCTATTTTTTGTTATTATCCCATGAGAACCTACTATGCTTGATGATCTCACTAATAATGGAATAATATTTTGTTCAACTCTTTAATCTATTATGAATATTTTCTTTATTCAAATTAATCTTGAATCTATCATTTAAAGCCTTTACAGCTGCATGATATGCAACTAGTTTCCAACCTAATTATGCTTTGTTACCAATATTCACTTGATCAATAAAGGCAACAACCAAGACATTATCCATCTCAACATTCCACGTTACATACTTTGAATTCATTTTCCCATTTCCATCTACTTCAACTTGGTTTCATTTATTTCCATACCTAAATCATAAAATTTTCAACATAATAATCATAAACTCAATAATATTTCAAAAAAAGAACAACCATAAACATATACAATCAAACTAAAACCATCAAACTATCCCTCTCATTTTCTTAATTTTCTTCCTTCTTCGCCCTTTTTTCTCTTCATTCATTCTCTTTTCCTCCTCTTTCCTTCTTCTTTCTTTTATAGGGTTGGAGTCATCGGTTTTGCAACCCAATGCATCACTCGTCCCCTTCTTATTTATTTATTTTTTATTTACTATAATGCCCTTTTTTGTATTTCTTCTATTAACCCTCATTCTTCAAGCTATTTTACCAAACTTCCTAATGTCGTGCCTCAAACGTGTCAAAAAAATGTTCTCCAACATGCTGTAGACACATGCATAGGTATCCTCGGCATGATTTAAAAGATCGGATAAGAGAATCGGATCGTCCAGGACCAAAACCAATCCATGATTAGATCGGATCGTGGATTGGTGATCCACGTGTGAATCGTTTGGTCCGAACACGATCTAAAGTCAAAAAATTCTAAAAAAAATCATGATATTCTTATAATGTTTCTTATGAAAAGTTTGAATAAAAAAACTCAATTTTAGGTATGTTAGGTGCATCATACATGAATAAACACTGTTATGAACATGTATATTTATAAAGATCAAGATTGAACATTTTATTGTCAAACATCCAATATGATTACTTCTAGTGTAGAAAAACCAAACCATATACAAATACCATAACATATAAATAATGATGAACATAATTGTAGGCATGTTAAGTGCATCATACATGTATGAACAAGGTTACGAGGTTCATATAAGGTCAAAATTATAGTTTGCATAACCAAACATCTAATATTATTATATATATTGATGCATAAAAACTAAACTATGTATAAAACCATATAAACAAATAATAATAACAACAACAACAACAACAACACAATAATAATAATAATAATAATAATAATAATAATAATAATAATAATAATAATAATAATACATGATTCATTATTTTAGTCAATGGGTTGGTGAAGTTTAATCTAGCCTGCTATTATAGGGGTGGCCCCCACTATCAATGTAGGGGGTTCCAAAGGGAGGCTAGCAGGGGGTTCCAAGGATGGACTACTATTTAAGTCATGGTGTTTACCTGTTCTATATTATTTCAAAACTTTTAGGAACATTCATAGAGAATCAGGGAAAGGCTTATGCAATATTGAAGAAGAAAAAAACTACTATTAAAGTTTTTTTTTTTTTTTTCGGACCATCCAATCCCAATCCTAGATTGTTCGATCTGGAATGATCCGGCCTTGATTGGATGATCCAGAATTAGGATCGTCTGATCCTAGTAAGATAGCGATCTACATGGCAGGATCGAACCGGTCTTGTCTGATCCCGATCCAGATTGAGCAATCTAATCTTGGATCGTCCGATTTTTCAAAACCATGATCCCCAGTATTCGATATGTATCAGACATGGACACACCAAGGATTTTGGAGTGTCTGTGCTTCCTAGCTCTAATTAAGGTGGCAATGGCCAATATTCTTATGTATTATATGTTTGTGTTTAAGATGTCTTCCAAGGTAGTGCAAGTGATAAAGTAGTATCAACAAAAGTTTTATGGGAGGTTGGTAGGCAGAAAAAGGACCATTTATTTAAAATGGGAGGAAGTGGTGAAGTCAAAGGAACATTGGGGGTTAGGGCTAGATAAAAGACCAAAATATTGCATTGTTGGCGAAATAGATGTGGAGGTTTGCTATTGAGCGGACAACTTATGGCTATCTATCATTTCTAATTAATACAAGATCGAGACTAATGGTTGGGACTGTTGTCAAATCCTTCATTCTCATTCTCTTATGTGGAAACATATTGTTCAGGTTGGTCCTCTTTTCTATCCCCACACCTGTTTTTTTCTGTGGGCAATGGAAGGAATATTAAATTTTGCAAGGACCTCTGGTGGGGTTACATCGCACAAGAGAGGGCTTACCCTTGCCTGTTCCACATTGCCTCCCAAAAGAATGCAGTAGTTGCAGATATCCTCTTTTTTTATGTGAATGGTGTGGGTCTCGGTTTTTTCACAACGAATAAACCTCTTAGAAAAGGGGTCCACTCGTTATGGGCCTAACCCATGATGACATGGAGTCTCCACCAGTCTTTTTTAAGATGTGACTGGACATCAATTTTTAAAACAAAATCATTTTTTTTAAATTGATTTTAAAATATTTGATTCTATTTTGACTAGTCAACATAAAAGCTTCTAGGTAAGTAGTTCGGTTACGGACTAGGGAAAGTGTTAGATACCCTGATCCACCCGCATGTACGGTTATCTACTTAAACCGATTTAAAATTAGAATCAAATTTCTATAGATGATATATGCATGAATGTGTTCTATTTTTGGAAAATGGTGTCATACATATGCAATGTGATTGACCTACTAATTAGTGTAGGTTTGTGAATTCATGTATATAAAATAAATTTTATATTTCAAAACCATTGACTTTATGCTATCTAAAAAATAAATTAAAGAAAGTAAGGAGTTAGATATGTACCTAGAGCCATCACCCACTTAAAATGTAGCTCAATATGCAAAAGCTCATAATCCAACGTTACTACATAACTCGCCCTAAACTGAGTATC
>JAOXJP010000006.1:1109603-1130180 GCA_025762735.1 Platanus orientalis | reverse complement strand
TTAACAAGCATAGACTTTAGCATAATTTAAAACATGTATGAATGAGAGAAGCTGCCCTAAAAAGGTGGGTATTTGGGATGCCTAACACCTTCCCTAAATGCAACTAAACAACTTACCCTAAATCTCAAGAACTCAGACTAGTACAAAGAGTCAAACCCCTAGATTCCTAGGTCTAGACTTCTCTTCTTCTCTCAAAGAGGAGAACCAATATCCAACTCCGTCGGTTAACCCCAAGTTGGTGGCGACTCCAAGAAAAGCCTAACCTTTCTAAAAGGGTTAGCAACTTCTCACACACCGGCCTTAGGCGTCGAAGAGTGGACCCGGAAACCACGGGCGGGTAGGGGCATCCGAACCCCTCCCGAACGTCGATGTCCACAAAAACGATAATGTCATTTGAAAAGATCTTATAAATAGAGAAGACGACAATGAAAGAGAGATCCAATCAAACACACATCAAATCATTTATCTTTATCATAGAATAACAGTAGTAGTTATCATAGGCTTAGTTAGTAGTCTATCTCAAGGTCCTGCATCAGACAAATCAATTGTATCTTACAATCGGATTCAATGAAGTTCTCCTTTGACTTTAGGAGAGGGACTGTGAAAATCTATCTAAAGGTACATTTTCGATTCATATTGTGTTTTTTTCCGGTTAATGAAAATACTATCTTTGTTCAAATTAGGTGTTATTAATTTGTTGCAAAAGTCATCGGTTTAGAGGCATAATTGAACATGTCTTTTTGATAACCCGAACCAAAAATCCATACAGGTTGACCTAGAGACAAGGTTCAAAATATCGGTGTCGGTGGAAATATCGGTCAAGCCAAAATAAGATATATATCGAAAATATCGAAAATATCCTGAAGAAATATTGTAAAAATCGTGGAAACTTAAGATGCATATTCTAATCTAACAACATATGCATAAGAAAACAAATAGATTTATTATGAATGATAGCTTATTTTAGTATACTTGTATTTTAATATTCTTTAAAAATACACATGCATACATAATGATTGACAAAAATATTATAATATAACCGTATAAGCATAAGGAGACAAGTAGATTCTCTTCCTTTTCTTCTTTCTTATCTTCAACTTCTTCTTCTCCCTCTTTTTTACTTTCTTTGAAATTTATTGTTTTTCAAATAATCTTTTATCATAACAACACAATATCGATATTAGACAATAATACACTGTGAAAGGGAAATATTCGCTTAACACACTGACATCGTACATCGTGTTGACCAAAAAATGAATTTTTATAATGTGCTTAAATCTTTGTGTCGGTATAGGAATATGTCGTGTCGGTCCTGGTAGACATAGATATATGTTGGAAGATATTTCGAGATATTTGATACCATGCCTAGTGATGAGATAAAATTTTTGTTGATAACCAACTCTTTCAATGTAATGGAAATAAATACCAAGACCGATAAGAAGCCATGAACAAAGGGCACTGGCTCAGATGTTATGCTTTTTGAGATCATCGCCATCGGTAGGGATTGAAGGCATGGTGGGATCATAATCGAAGAGCCAGATGGCCTTAGGGGTGGCGAGACCGTGATAAACTTTGCCTTGTGATAGTGATATGTAGTTGTGGGTGAAGCAAGAGGTGGCGAGCAGTGTCATGGTGCGGAGCTGCCATTGCTGGTGAAGATAAGGGGTGAGGATATTGAATGCCAAAACGGTGCCTGTGGGAAGCAGGTTCACCAATTGTAAGCCTGAGAAATGGCTCCTTGGGCGTCCGATGAGCTGTAGTTGGCATTCATTTCCAACACTACTTTCACCCGTCATATCTAAATTCTGATAGAGGGAAGATGATCCAAGGTAGGGGTAAATTATACATAGCGATATAAAGGATGTGAGATGCACAAATGGGTTTGCAAAGACTTAAATCTACTTTTTCCAGTCATAACATGGGGCACATACTTACTAAATTACCATCTTTACCCTTCCATATTGCTGCTGCAGAGATAGAGAAACATACTCCTACAACCCAGCGATGGTACTTCGCCATTGTATTTGGGTGTTTTTCCACCATTGTGTTGACGCCGTATAAAGATGTGATAATTCTATCCCTCATCAAAGGATAGCACACTGCTTATCCTTCTCTTTCTCTTCCGCAGTATCTTATTCTTTGTATGTAAGTGAATTCCTTTCAAACTTGTGCTCTTATTTGCAATTAATTTATGATGTTTAATTTTATTTTGTACAACAGAAAATCCCCTCAAATGAGTTGAAGAGAATTTGTAAGAACAATCTTAAATGATGCATTAACTGTCAACAGTCCTGCTTGGAGTCCCCTTTCTATACATAAATCAAACATTTTTTTTTTTTTAGTTGAAGCTATTTTCTTACTTTCAAATAAGAAAACCATTAGAAATAATACTTTTTATGTATTTTTCACCATTTTTATTAGTTACCACTATTGTACATGTCACTAATATCTTGGTTGGTCTGATAATGATGCTTGAATCAGATTGACCCAGAGCAGGGTTTGCAACCCTGATTTTGGAAAAAATAAAACAACTGACAAAAGTTTGTGTGTTATCATGTTTGTATTATTTGTATTGATGAGACTGCATCACATACTGACCCCCCTTCTCTGCTAACTTCAACTCACACCATAATAAACATCACAAATAAATGTTATTGACATTTGTGGGCCCATGTGATATATCTTGTAGCAACATAATTTATATCTTTACAGTTTGAGGTGGGGAATATTCAGTTGGTATTATGGTTAGAGATTTAATTCCTGCTTATTCACAGTCTAACAGCAAAATCCTCTCATTTTCTATTTGTTGGGGCTTATAGAATAAGGGATTTCCACGGCGGGAGCTGGTAGTGTTCTCAAATATGCATGGACTTGGAAGCTTTTCTCTTTGAATACTCTAATATGTTGAAAGAGATGGAAGGCCTTGAAAGCAGTTGGCTCTCTGTATTTTATTTTATTTTATTATTGACCATGCTTTTGTATAGCATTTTCTTTTGTTCTTTGGGTTCTTCCCTTCGTGTATGTACCATCCATATATATTAAAAGTCTAGAAAAATTGTTGATATTGCATGACTTGGTCGTTTCTTTAAAATTATAAATTTGGCTTAATGGGCATGCAAAGTTAATGCTTACCACTATCCAAGAGATACAACTTCTCTATCCTTGATACTCAAATAAGCCTACACTTAATCATAGACTATCAACAATATTTCCCTTAAATCAGTATTGAATTTTAGAAAATTTATAGGGTGGAAGAAAACAGAATTATCAGTTGGATTGTTACCCTTCGATGGGGAATCTATGACCCCTTTTTTTAACCCCCTTCTCAATTCTTCTCTTTTAATTCCTCTGTTTTTTTTTCTTAATTTAGTAAGGTCTTCTCCTCAGTGATTTGACTCTTACGCCATAGAATCGTCTTTTCGGATTATCGCATTTAATTCTCTCTCCATCCACCTCTTCTCCCTTTTCAGTTCATAGTTGTAAAATTTTGCTTTTACATTGAAATGTATTTCACCTTTTTTCACCCTTTCTTTTTGGTTTAGTGGTGATGTTCATGAATCTATATTATTTCTATTTTTAGAGCTGGATTTTTTTTTATTTTTTATTATTTTCATTCATTTTTATTTCAAACTAATTTTATATATCACTCACCCGTGCTCACACAGGTGTATTTTCTAGTATATCATTTAATAGGGTCTAAAGTAAAACAGTATTAATAATTATATAGTATATGAGATATCATATTTTAACAATATATTTGTTTATATGGTTAGCAACCCACCAGCCATTAGGTTCGGGCCAGCCCAAACTCGGTCTGAAGCCTATTGTTCTATAAAGGGCCGAGTATGGGCCTTGGTTATAAGCTTTGGGTTGAGCTTAGCCTAGCCCATCCTGGCCCAATTGACAGCCCTTGGTTGGTTGTATCTGGCAGCATAGTTAGGGTTTTTTTTTCCCCTTTTTTGTTGATTTCTTGCTTCAATCTTTGGTGTTGGAGGGTGTTCATACAGATATTAACCAAGATTTTTCTTTTTTTTTTAACATGCTTTAGAAAAGAGGATCCTATGTGTAGAAATCATGTGTTGTATGACAATAATGTTAGGTACTTTTCATGCTATTTCAAAATTGGTGACATTGATTAGAATGAAAGGTGTTAAATCCTTGATTTCTTTGAAATATTCTGTATATATAATGTGTAAATTATGTGGCACAGTTGCATACACTACCAGTTGAGGTTTTAGTGTTTTAATGCCAAAAACTTTAAGTGAATGTTGCCTTGTTTTAGAGCTTTGAAATATATAAATTAAGAGGTGCTTGTGTTGACAAATCTAAATGCTACTGGAGTTGGGTAATTATTGTAATTCTATCCATATTTAGGATTCTAAAAAGGCTTAAATCTTTAAGCTAATAAGACATCATAAGAACCTAAAATTTCAACTCAAAATTTTAATATACTTTATGGTTTAAACCAAGCTGGTGCAGAAAATTTTGGTTGATGATTTGATGGATTCTCTACGTGGTTGCAACTTAAAATCTATAGTTTTCTTGAGTTAAATTTGGGTTATATATGTATCTTGTGTTTGTTGGATTTAGTTAAGGCCTTAAGAAGGCTAAATTATGTTTGTTAACTGTAGGCATTTGGCTACTATTTTGACTGGTCTTGGAAGGGGTTCTGCCCATGACTTGGAGCTAGCAATGATTTTTGTGATCAGGGTATTCATGGGAGACCACACAGAGAAATGTCTAACCACCTAGAGTTCAGGTCTGATCTGTGTTTGAAGTGTTTAAAAACAGTCTGGTGACTCGGGAGTTCACGGATCCGAGTTATCCAGTGGCATGCCCCTAGTTACCAGCTGGTTAATATTAAAATTTATTAATATTTAAAAATAAATAAAATTAATATCACCGTACCTTCGATAAAACACTTGCTCGATTTAGAATCATCTCCAGTCTGAATGGACAAGTACCACATCATTACCAATGTTTAAGTCAATACACATGGTCAAAAGAGGGCATTACTATAAATACACAGTAAATAAGTACATGTGTATTTATTAATACACCTTTTGTTAGACATTGTGTCACATTGTGAGAAGAGACTGGAGTGGTACATGTCCATTCAGACCGGAGATGATTTGAACTCGACTGCGGCAGGGTATTTATGAAATCTAATAGTATCAATCGAGGGGTTATTTGTAATTTTTGATAGATCGGGGGAATTGTAGTTCCGGGGGAGGTGGTTTTTGCAATTAACCCTATATTAAGAAAGGCAAAGGATATGGACCATTCAAATTGTCTTCTCCTCATGTCCACCACTCACAGAAAAGGCCACGTATATAACTTTTTTTATAGTTTCAAATGGAAAAATAGGTACCCATGGAGTTTGTAGTTTTTTTTTTTTTGTTGATAACCACGGGTTTTGTATAATTGTATGTTTAAAACCGTAAAATGTGTTCAAATGAACATTCTTCACTCCCTAGTTAAAAGTGGCACCATTACGTGTCAACCTCACTCCCTATTTAAAGGAGGGACTATTACGTGTCAACCTTGTGAAGCGGGGATACGGAGGGACAAACAAATTTGGGTGTAGCAGATCAGTTTCTTATCATGAATATCGAGAGAGCCCGGAAATGCTGTTCTGTACGCGTATACAAAGCACCACAACAACGCTGCTACTTCGTTTCTATAGTGACGATCTGGGTTTTTCGTCCGAGGGAGCGGCGCCGCTCGTCATTTCTAATTCGTTTGTCGGTAAGCCTTTTCTTATCTATCTCGACTGTAATTCCGTCTCAAAGTAGGGAAGGATATTGGATTCACATTCCGATTCTTAGGGCTTCCCTCTACCTTCTTCTATCCCGGTCAATTATGGTCGGCAAATATAGATTTTCGAGTTGCAGAGGACAGTAAGAGAAAATCTGCAAATTTTTACATAGGTTTGTGCTGCTGATTTGTTGTTACTAGAACGCGTGATTGTCTTAATTTTTGTAAGGGTTGGAGTATGATTTTGTGAAGCTAGGGTTTTTTTAGAAACAAAACGTTTGTGGTTTCTCTGTTTCGGTTCGGGGTTTTGTTGTTGGATATCTAGGGGTTTTATTTTGCGGGACCTGTGTTTCCATTCGATCTGTTTCAATTTTTATTTTGTTCTGGATTTGTTTCCCCGTTTGTATTGAATTGAGGAGAGAAGAACTATTAAGAGTCTATGGCGGCAGGAAGACATGGGAGGGAAGAACAGTTAGAGTCTATGGCGGCAGGAAGACATGGAAGCTACCGTGGTAACGGATTCAGAGACATTGAGTCTGATCTCGAGGTTTCAAGGAGGAGGGATTTTCGTTATTCCAAGGAAGAAGGTGATCATTATCGCATCAATGAACATGATCGCGAAAGAGTTTGCAGCGGTGATCTTGAACGAGTGAAGGGGCGGGATGGCAGAGATAGGATTAGAGTTAGACAGAGGGATATTAAGGAGAGGGAAGTATTAAATGGTGGGTACCATTCTTCTTCCAGCACTAGCAATTCAGGGAGCAGTGGTATTGGACGTAGGCGAGGTGGGTTTTCTGTTAGAATGGCAGACAGAGAGCTGGGTGAATTATCAAGTGGTAGTGGATCTGATGGTGCGATCGCATCTGAATCGCAGGTTAAGGATTTTGAGGTTTCAAAGCATGAAAATGGGACTCACTCCCCTCTGGGTATGAAGAGGAAGTTTTCCCCTATTGTGTGGGACAGAGAAGAGAAGGAACTGACTGATTCATCTAAAAATAGAATTGTCCCAACAAGCACTGCGCTTCCTCCCCCTCCTCCACTTCCTGCATCCTTCCGTCAGTCACCAAATATTGTTCGAGATGGGGGTGTACATATTTCCCCCATCCAACCTAGCGGATGTCAGAGCTTGCAGCCTTCACCTCTCAAGCCTTTAGAAGCACCCAGATTGGAAGGGTATGCTGTATCTGAGTCACCAGCAGGTTTATCCTCTTCATCAGCTCAGGAGCAACACTGGAGCAACGATCGAGAACCAGGGCAGCTGGAAGAGGAAGATTTTTTTACAACACGGAATATCTCGGGTTCACGGTGGGCAGATGAGAGCAATTTTCTAGGGGATGAAGGTGAAAATTCTAATGAAGAAGACACGGCTAGAAGGAGGAAAAAGATGCTTATGTCAGAGTCGTTGGACACGAGGTTAAACACAAAGAAGTCAACTCCTGAGCTTGGGGAGCTTACAATAGAGAATTCTGAAGGAGTTCAAGCTAAAACACTTGAATCGGATGATAGAGGCCGATGTGTTGGGCTTTCCAGTGGAGATGAAGACACTGAAGATGAGTCAGACAAGAATGACTTTATGGAGATTGATGAGGAAAATATCAGTGATAACAGGTCGGATACAGATTCTGAACAGGAAAATGATTCCCAAAAGACCCTAGAGCAGTTAGTCCCTCCGCAGAGAAATATAAACATGCTTCAGGGTTGTAGAACTGTTGATGAGTTTGAGAGACTCAACAAGATAAATGAAGGTACTTATGGTGTTGTGTATAGAGCTAGGGATAAGAAGTCGGGAGAAATTGTAGCGTTGAAAAAGGTGAAGATGGAGAAAGAAAGAGAAGGTTTTCCTTTGACCTCTCTGAGGGAAATAAACATTCTCCTGTCATTTCATCACCCATCGATTGTGGATGTTAAGGAAGTCGTTGTGGGGAGCAACCTTGATAGTATATATATGGTAATGGAGTACATGGAACATGATCTTAAAGGGCTGATGGAAACGATGAAGCAACCCTTTAGTCAGAGTGAAGTTAAATGCCTAATGCTACAGCTGTTGGAGGGTGTCAAGTATCTTCATGATAATTGGGTGCTTCATAGGGATTTAAAGACATCAAATCTTCTTTTGAATAATCGGGGAGAATTGAAGATCTGTGATTTTGGGCTGTCCCGCCAATATGGGAGCCCATTGAAACCCTATACTCATTTAGTGGTTACTCTTTGGTACAGGTGAGCTTCACACTATTCCATGCAACATCCTCTTTCATTTAAATCATTGGTGTCTTGCTGTTGTGGTATCCTCTTTGATTTTACACAAGCAGTGTCCTGTTATTTTCCTCTCTGTGCTTTACATTCTTATGTGCTAATTTGGTTTTCCATGTTTGCCTGCTCTTTTTTTTTGATAAAACTCACATACAGAGGGGATACCTAAGCCTCACATGCTTGTACTATTTTTCTATGATCACCAACATGATAAAACTCACATGCTTGTACTATTTTTCTTATGGTTTTGGCTCTTCTTTTTATTTTTCTTTTTATCCTTCACATGCGTAACATTTTACTTCTGGTTTTGCCTTAGTATTCACCCTTCTTATTCAAGCTTTTTGACTTCTTTTTTGTCCATTGCTTGTTGTGCTCTTTTGGTTGATGTTCTAGTTTGCGATTTTACTGGATATGAATCAAGTAATTGATCTCTTTGTTGGTAGTTTTATATAGATCCTGGTATTGGCAGCCTTGTTCACCTTACCAGTCTTTTTGATCTCATTTGAGCACATTGATTTTTTTTTAATGTTGGATTTTCTAATTTTGTCATCTAAGTCAAGCTCAAGTGTTTATGTTCTTTGTTTAACTTTTCAGGGCACCCGAACTTTTATTAGGAGCTAAACAATATTCAACTGCTATTGACATGTGGTCGTTGGGTTGTATAATGGCTGAACTTTTAGCTAAAGAACCATTATTCTCTGGGAAAACTGAGTTTGACCAGCTTGACAAGGTGACTGGTGTTCCTATGACCTCTTGGTTCTCCTTGATATTCACTGTATCAGTAATCATTTTGCATGGTTTTTTCTTGATTGCAGATTTTCAGAACTCTTGGCACACCAAGTGAGACAATTTGGCCAGGGTTTTCTAAATTGCCTGGAGTCAAGGTCAATTATGTTAAGCACCAGTAAGTAACATTTTCCGCATTTTCAATTTTTATTTTAGTTGGCTATGACATCCTGTGTTCTCATTGTTGCCTCTCTTTCCCCAGGCTTCCAGCTATGGGTGATTCTGGTCTGGCTTTCTGGTTTGCTTTGGTGGCACTTTCAGTTACAGTGTATACTGTCTTGTTTTTAGTAACCATTAATTTGTTTTTTTTTTCAGGTATAACTTACTGCGTAAGAAATTCCCAGCCACATCTTTCACCGGATCTCCTATTCTATCTGATGCTGGATTTGACTTGTTAGACAAACTTTTAACTTATAACCCTGAGAAGGTAATTTTGTTTGTACTAATATTTGTCTGAATCTTTTTTCTCATTGTTTGGTGTTATCTGGTAATTATGCTCATTAGGTTCTGCTTCTGTTTTTCGCAGCGCATAACGGCAGAAAATGCTCTTAACCATGAGTGGTTCCGTGAAGTGCCCCTTCCCAAATCAAAAGATTTTATGCCAACATTTCCTGCTCAACATGCTCAAGACAGGTATTTTGACCTGATATTTTGAAGTTGTAACGGCAAGGAGAAAGTTTTCCAAGTAATGGCTCATCCTTCTCACATTATTTTTTTCATTTAAATTTTGTTGGTGATGATTAGGCGTGTACGAAGAGTTTTGAAAAGTCCAGATCCGTTAGAGGAGCAGCGGAGAAAGGAGCTACTGCAAGGGGAATTAGGCACTGGAGGTTTGTTTGGCTAAGACGAAGGAATAGGTGTACAATGACATTTGAGCTGCAATCTTTAGGTTCTCACTGGAGTTGCCTCTGATGGACGTGGTTGAGGTGAGAGGACACACTGCATGTGAAGTTGAAAACCTCTCTGTGAGACGACCATTGATGCTGTTCTTTAGCAGGCACCCCAGATGATTTGGGGAGAAAAAATATTCTTTCGTTGTCTCCCCCCAACCTAATCATGTTGCAGGATTTTTTTTGTTGTTCTCGAGCGTTGGTGATCATAGAAAAAGTGCATCCTTTATCCTTCTTGCATCGCAAGGTGTGGCATAATGCCCTTCTTTTCAGTTTTATTTGGAACTTGTATATGTAACATATTTTCCATTGGCACATTGTAAGCAAAGCTCCGAAAATCTGGCTTTATATCAGAATATTATGGATTTTTTGCCTACCATCAGTGCTGTTTATTTTAATCTTCAAATTGTGTTTGCAAGAGACGAATGGTGTGAAGTGGAGGCGACGTTTGCTTATCATATCAGAAGTAATTGACGGAAAATTTCTATTTTTAGAGGTAATTTACTGAATTGACATTTGTGGAATGTAGCAATGATCGGGATTTTGCTTTCCACCCTTGGTGAATTCTCTGACAAAATGCAAACATCATAGTGGCTTGCTTGGTTTTGACTAATTTTAGTGGCAATGATAATTTCCCTGTGATTAACCACTTGAAACAAGGTTTTCTCATCTTTCTTTTTATCCTTATTTGATTGCACTTAATTAACCTTTGCCCAGGAAAAAAAAACGGGTGCTTTTCTTAGATAAATTACTTTCAATTACTTTAATGATGCTATAAAAACTGGCTATTGAGTTCTTCTTAGAATGGTAATTGTGTTGACCTGCTCCTTCATAATTTAAATTTAACCGATGTAGCTTGCCTAACACATTTTAAATATAGCTTATTAATCCATGAGAGTACTTTACTTATACACGTCAAATATCACCCATATCCCATCTGGTTGTTAAATAAATAGTTTATTGGCAATGTATTGGAATGGGGCTGCTACTAGATGTGTAAGAATTGTGGTTATTGCGGAATGAAAGTTGCCTTCTGAAAAATGAATTAACTTGCATACTCCTGAAGAAACTTAAAAACCTTGGCAATTGGCATTCATTTGTCAATACTATGTTGTGGTTGGTGATAGTTTTGGTCTGAGGTTCACTTTTTGTATTATGTTTTTTAAATCTTCCCACGACTTATCTTGTTTTCATTTTTCTTTTGTTTGTTTTTTGGGACAAGTATTCATAAATGGTTCTTGGCATTATTCAATTGGTTTGTGAATAAAGATGGCCGTCTTAAGATCAATGTGGAATATTTATAATACATAGGACTTGTCAGTTCTCTCAATTTTTTTTGAAGAAATCTAAGTACGAAACTTTACTGGTTAAAGGCACAATTTGACAACATAAGTTCTATTTTAAATTTAGTAAGATAAAGACATAATTTGATTATAAAAATATTCTTTCTCATATGCAGCTTAAGTTGTGGCTCTCTCTAAAAAGTATGAAGCTTTGATGGTTACTAACCTGAGCAGTATCCACATAGTGATCCACTTTTGAAGCATTTTGATTGAACAACAGTGGCTTTTTGCTGCAATTTTTTTGGTGGTCAGTATCCTATCACCACCGTCACCTTTTTTGTATCAGGAAAAGCTTATTTATATTGTTCGTGAGCTAATTGCCTGTGCATAAAGGTTCATGCTATTGGTGCATACATCTACGAGTAGCACCTGACCTTCAATAAATATGACCCTTCAGTCCAATGCTGCTCTATTCATGTTTCCTCGCGGGCTTCATTGCATCTGTTAGATTGATTTTTAGCACTTGGAGAACTGGTTTTTGGTAGAAATGTTTGGGAAGTACATTCCTGCAATACCTTTATCGTTTGTTTTGCCTGTGTTGTGTGAGAAAATGTTCCAACTTTCAGTGGATGTGGTGCTTTTGTGACAATTATCTGCAAATGTTACTGCAGTATCAGAGCAAGCAGGTTGAGGAGGGTATATTCAGGAAATCATAAACTTCAATTGTGTTTTGGTGCTTCAGAATTTGATTTCTTCGGATGAGGCTCAATGGAGGTATCATACCAGCTTTGGTTTGTTATTCTTGCTTTTGCTTATACAGACATTTTCATATGCAATCATTATGTTAAAATGTATCTGTATTTACAGGATTTCTTATTTTTTTTATTGACAATTTAATTAACCTTATCATCATTCCCTTGTCATATGTGATACTCAAGATCAATGTGGTTCTTGTTCTTAAAGGCATGTGGTATATATTAATTAAAAGGTAAGAAACAAAATTCTATATAAATAATTGGAAAAAGAAATTGGGAGTGATAAGATTATTGTTTTTATTGATAATTTTATTAACCTTAGGATGAGTGTCATCATTCCCTTGTAATATGTAATACACAAGATCAACGTGGTTCTTGTTTTAAAGGCATGTGGTATATATTAATTAAAAGGAAAGAAACAAGAAGCTATATAAATTATTGGGAAAAGAAATGGGTGGTGATAAGATTATTTGTCTTTCCTATCACAGTTAGTGGCACGTACTCAAGGATAGTTTGGCATGCCCCTACGTATTATTTCAGGTGTATGAATTCTTTTTTTTTTTGAATTTTAAATGGAGTAAAAAGGTTGGAGTGTAAAAGTCATATAATGCATTGATGATTGATGTTGGATAATATTAAGAATGATAATATGCCTCTTAAATAAAACATGTAGATTATTGGAAGGTTTTAAGAACTATTACATTATTACCACAAACTTCTAGGAAGTTACTTTCACAATTTTACTTGGCTAGCATCACAATGTATTTCTTGTCCCTCTTTGTTATTCCATCTTAAGTGGCTCTTTAAATTGAGGTCAAAGGGATTTCTTGTGGAAATGGGGTGGTGATGAGAAGAGGCTTCATTTGGTGGCCTGGGACTGAATGTGTACTCCAAAATCTAAAGGGGGTCTGGGTTTGCGTCGAGTGGAAGTGATGAATAAGACTCTCATTTGTAAATGGTTGTGGAGATTTGGGAGGGAAGTGAATAGTATTTGGAAGAAGGTGATCGTTTCTCGTTATGGTTTACTTCCTAATGAGGACCCTTGCTCCACAGGTGGTCTTTATGGTTTTAGTCCTTGGAAGGGCATCATGAGGTTGTTCGGGGAATTCGAATGCGGTTTGAGGGTCGTGATTTGAAATGGCTTGAAGACCAAATTTTGGAAGGATAAATGGTGTGATGAGCATTCGCTTCAGAGGTGTACCCCTCAGTTTTCTCTTTGGCAATTGAACTCGATGCTTTAGCTCAGGACTATTTGGACTCCTGTTCTAACCCTCCGTCCTGGCACACTATTCTTAGGAGGCAAGCGTTTGATTGAGAAGTACAAGACATTGTGGCTCTTCTTGGTAGGCTCAAATCGGTAGCGTTAAAAATTGAAGAGGATGACAGGAAAGTGTGGGCAGCATCTCCCGATGGCCTTTTCATTGTGCGATCCTACGCCCTTCTCTTTGGTAGATACGTGGATAATCTTAGCCCGTGGAAAGTCATTTGGTATCCCCTGATTCTCCCAAATATTCAATTCTTTATGTAGACTGGATCTCTGAGTAGGATTTAGACAATCAATTTGCTTAGAAGGAAATGTCTCATTTTGACAAATCACTGCTGTCTCTGCAAGGCAGATGGGGAGTCTGTCTCGCACACTTTATTACATTGCCCCTTTGCTTGGGAGGTGTGGTTTGGGATCCTTAGGGATTTTGGGGTGAGATGGGTTATCCCGGTAGATTTGCATTCCCTTCTTCTTTCTTGGAAAGGCTAGGCCTTTACAACGAGAGGAAAGCGGATTTAGATCTTTGTTCTTGTGGCGGTGTGTTGGTCTTATATGGTTGGAAAGGAATAGAATGATTTTCGAGGGGTACACGGAGCCTTCTTTTAGAGTCTACCAAAGGGCCAAAGACCTTATTTTTTTATGGGTCATTCAATGTAAAGATTGTGATCTGTTGATGCCAGCCGTTATCAAGAGAGACTGGGAGGGGGTAATTGGCTGCCATCCTCTGTAGTTTTTAGGGTTGAGTTTTTCCTTGTGTAGGGCCGGGTGCGTTTGGTTGTAAGTTTTCTCATTCTTTGGGACGCTTTGTTTCCCTTTTTCAATTAAAGTTTTTTCATTCATAAAAAAAAGATAAGCAACACAAGTACTAAGGATGGTTTAGCAAGAAGCTGTGATATGTAGTGGGGCTACAATAGAACATGGAGTCCAACTGCCCCGAGGATTTAGTCAGGTGCTCTAAGAGGCCTAGATTCTCTGGTTATCAAAAAAAAAAAAAGAAAAAAAAAAAGAAAAAGAAAAAGAAAAATAGAGAGAGAGGACGGTTGTGGCATACGAAAGTAATTTTTGATGAAGTGGCATTGTCTAGATGGCATCTAGAGATTCTTTTAGCTTTCCTTGCGGTTACAAGGAAGGTGATTTTAGACTTTAGTAGGCAAATGATCTTCCATGACTACCAAATGGTTGTTAGAACTAAGAATGCATTATGCTGTTTCATGTTTGACTCCATACAAGTGTGTATTATGTTGAACTTCGCAATTTTTAAACCAATACTTTTTTTTTTTTGATAAGGAAATATATATATTTTTTGAGAGATAAAAGCATAAATTTATTGAAAATGAAAGAAGGAACAAAGAAGACAAGCAAAGACCCTCACCAAGAAGGTGAAGAACCAAATAAAACGAAACAAGAAAAAAGAGAAAAACCCACAAAATCACAGCCTTGAAAGCACACGAGGCCAACTACTCGCTCCAAAAGGAATCCCACTCGCTATCAACAAAATCACTCCTAATAGAAATCCATTCTAATAACATATTGTGAATTTGAACCGTCAACCCCTTGAAACCTCTTGACCTTCCTTCAAAAGTCCTAGAGTTTCTCTCATTCCACAGACCCTAGTAGATTACCCTTGGAAGATAAACCCAAATGATTGAAGGTAACCCGTCCAAATCACAGGTCCACCAACCATGAATGAGCTCATGAAAATTGAAAGGAAAGACCCAAGAAATATTAAGATGAGAAAGAAAGAAGCATCACACCGCATGCCCCAAAGCACAATGAATGAAAAGATGATCCACTAACTCCTCAGACACATCGCACATCTGTTTGCCAAATTCCAACCCTGACTTTGAAGATGGTCAAGAGTGAGAATATTATCAAGGAAACTATTCCACATAAAGAAACGCCACTTTAGACGGGATACCCGAAATCCAAATGCCATTGATCAGAAAAGAGGTCAACCTAAAACCACCCAATTCCAAGTATAGAGATTTTGGACTGAAAGTACCTTTATTAGAAATGACCCATTTCCAGCTATCCTCCATCGACGAATTAGGCTTGGTATCATCAAGCACAATCCACAAATTGCCAACCTCCTCAATCTCCCAATCATTCAAATTCCGACGCAACTGTGGCCTCCAAATGCCACTCTCCTCATCAAAAACGTCCAACACCTTACCCTTGGGATCCATAGATAAGGAGTAGAGGTTCCTAAAGGCTTCCTAAAGGGGATGGTCCCCAATCCACCGATCATCCCAAAACCTAATCTCCCTCCCAAAGCCCCGCTTGAATTTAATGAATTTCCAAAACAAATCCTTTACTTTCATAATAGATTTCCAAAGACCACAGCCGTGACGGACTCGAACATCCATAGAATCCCACAAAGAGGCCTCTCCAAATCTAGCAACCACCACCCTCCACCACAAACTCTCCTTTTCCATACCAAACCTCCAGTACCACTTAGCCAACACACCCTATTGCGCTCCCTAATGGAGCGAATACCTAAGCCTCTGCAACCCAAAAGTTTGCCAATAGACTTCCAATCCACAAGATGATACTGATGGTGATTCTCCAGATCGTGCCACAAAAAGTTCCGAAATTTTGTCTCAATGTCATTGGCCACCATTCCCGGAATAGTACATAGAGAGAGATAATAGTTTGGGATGGAAGCAATAGTGGATTTCAACAAGGTAAGTCTCCCCTCTTGGACAATAGGGCCGCTTTCCAAGAATCAACCTTGATGAGATTCTATCCACCACAGGACTCCACTCTATTGTTTCTTTCCCTCCACAACAACCACCACACAACAACGGAAACCATGTGCCAAATCGCCTTTCCCTTTTTGTTAAAAGCATTGGTGTTCCAGCTAGATAAGAGTAAAGACATTAGAAGAAACCACCTAGCATATGTCAAACTCTTGCAACATGGGATTCCAAACCTCTACAACAAAAGGACGATGGAGCTAGGCATGAGCAATTGATTCTGTATCCCCATAGCATAATAAGCAAATATGTGTGAGGTACATCCCCTTTCGAATTAGCACATCCATCGTTGATATTTTTCCCAAAGCTACCATCCAAAGAAAGAATTGAACCTTTAGCGGAATTGAATGGATCCAAATTGCCTTCGAAGGGATTTCAAGAATCCGAGGCCTGTTGAGGAGGCCATAGCAGGATTTTAATGAAAAGCTCCTTAGATCCGCAAGCCAAAGTCTATTGTCCTCCTGATTTGCATGGACATTCACCCCTTCTAATCTTTCCAGTATATGACAAATGGAAGGGACTTCCTAGTCGAAGGCAACCCTTCTTAACCTTGGAATCCAATTCAGATGATTGGCTTCAATCCTCACTTAATCATAGACCAAAGCCTTTTGATTTTAGCCATAACATATACCTCTGGGAAAGCTTCCATTAAGGGATTATCCCTGCACCATTTATCCTCCCAAAACAGAATCCTATCTCCACAACCCACTTCATAGCCCACCATTTTTAAACGCCTCCAAGTGACGAAGAATTTGTTTGCATAAACTAACCCCATAATTTATCAAAAAAAAAGAAACTAACCCCATAAGAGCCGTAGGCAACACTAGGGTTCCAAACATCTTTAATCCCATACTTCTCAATCAGCAATCTCTTCCAAAGCCAATCTTCATTTGAACCTAGACACCACAAGTACGTGCTTAGAAGGGAAACATTCATATCCTCCAATCTACCAATCCCCAATCCCCCTTTGGCATTATGCCTATGAAGGAATTTGTAACACCAAATTTCTTTGTTCTCAAGGAAGCTTGAAATTCAGAGTGTTCAAATTACACAGCGTTATAGGGGCTGGTTTATTATTTTATCGGTGGGGACTTTCACTCCAACTCTCTGTAGAGACTTGTTAATTACTGCTGTTTAGAACAAGAAACCTTCGATTTTCTACTTGTCACATGAGTTGTAAAGAAGCAAAAAATGCTTAAAATATGAAGCTTTTATTAATATCTTGAATCAAAGTACAAGGAAGCCTTCTTTTCTCTCAACCACAATTCTTCTCAACTTACATAACTACAACCATAGCTTCAAATCCTTGAGCTTATATCTTCTTCCTTGGAATGTGTAGAGGTATTGTGGACATGCCTTCTTCCAAAGGGCAGAGCAACATGAACTTGAAGGAGCCGGTTAAAGAAGAGGAGTTGAACGTGAGAAAGAGCTTGAGAGTTTTGCTTGAACGTGTGAACAAAAAGTTATGTAAAAATTTATTGTTCTTGTGAAACATATGGTATTTATAGAGTGAATGACGATCAATGTTTGAGTCCTAGGATTGCAACTCGTCACCTTCATTGATGCATATTCATATACAAACTCTTGCCTTTTAGGAGTCTCGCTAATGTGGCGATTCTTCATTGGCTTTTGCATAATCTTCATGTGCAAAGAGAATCCTTGATTGTGTGGAAATTGCCCAGTTACTCTTATCTTATTCCTTGATTTATGGGATTTGATGAGATAAAGGAGTCTTATTGCAGTAGGATTCCTTTCTGATGTAGGATTGTACTCCTTCCATTACTTGTACGAATTAGAGAATTCTTGTGCATGTGGGACTCCTTCATTAACTTCCTGAATATTTTAGGAGTCTAAAACAGCTTATGTCGCGATTCTTTGAAATGCACCCCATAAAATATAGTAGATATAAGTTTTTTTGCGTTCATTCATCGTGGTACATAATCCAACGCGAACCATTCTATGTCCGTAGCCTTGAGTTCTTTTAATGCCATAGCTTTTGCCCACTTGGAGAAATAGCCGGTTGTTGCTAGGATGTACTTGTGGTCCTTAGAGGAAGGTTTGTGCCAAACTGGCAATTATGTCCATGCCCCAGTATGAGAAGGTTAGAAACATGATGTACCATTGAGGGGTCTTGCTGTGAGATGGCCATTGTCACTATGTAGCTGGCAAACACGACATCTCTTCGTGTACCTAACCTCTTCAGTCGATGCTGTAACTTGGGACCGCTTTGGTTTGCTCCACATACGCCTGAGTGTGGTTATTCCATGACTTTTGGAGGGCTTTTTTTTCGGAAAGACATTGAAGTAATATTCCGTCGAGGGAGCTTCTGTATAGTTGGTCATCTTGTAAGGTGAACCTTAGGGCATGTCTTCTTATTTCCGCACAAAGAACTGAGTCAATGGGCTCCCTCCTATCTAGTAGGTGCTTCATGATTGGGAGACGTCAGTCTTTCCCTGTTAGTATCAGTTCGACCTCATTTTGGATCTTTTTCTCTAACTCACGGAGTTCAAGATTGTAGACTGTGGCAATATCTTCTTCTTCAAAGATAGTAGATGTATGACTTGTCTTTCTTCGACATGTATGGTAAGATAATCATCCCTTGGATGTGTGAGAGAAGTGGCGAGACTAGCAAGCGCATCTGCTTGGCTATTGTGGCCACTTTTTACATGCCGAATCTGGATGCCTCGAAATTATCGTGCCAATTCCGTAGCCCGTTTGAAGTAAGGCATATGATTTGGCTTTTTAATATGGTATAACCCATATTTAAACCAATACGCCTATGAACATTAGAGTGATAGGGTTATTTAGTAAATGGACATAAAGCAAATTTACTCATAATTCTCTGGAAATGCTGGAGATTCAGTGACCATTTGTTTTATAAAATTTAAAGATACCATTATAAACTACAACAATTATAGCCTCATGGTCAGACCATTTGTTTTATAAAATTCTATTGTTCCTTTCTTTGCACAAGCACCAATGGTTAGCTCCCTGGAGATACATCTAAACAACTTTAGCAATTCCTTTCAAACCTTTAATCCATCATCTTGAGCTTAGGCCTCTTAAGCTTAATGGGAAAACCCTAGTACGTTGAGATGGGGGAGGAAGAAGTCCTATATATTGCGGACCACCAAACAATGCATAAGTAGATGGTCCACTAATTCCTCCACCTGACAAACACAGAACACACCTATTAGCCATATTCCATCCTCTACTTTGTAAATGATCTAAAGTAATAATTTCACCTAGGAAAACATTCTAAATGAAAAGGCCACCTTTGACGGGATGCTTGAATGCCATCTCACCTTATGTGGAAAAGGACACTATTGTATTATCTAAGGCATAGTTGAATGACTTAACCATAAATCTTACTTTTTGATCTTTGGTCCAACTTCAGCTGTCAGTCTTGATAGGAATTGGGCCGAAATCACTAAGGTAATTCATGTGACGCAAAAACTCCTCCATCTCGTAATCATTAAGGTTCCTTCTCAACTTTTTTTTTTGGATGAGTAACAACAGCTTTTATTAAAAACAAAATAGTGTACACAACAGGGACTTATACAGCCAACCTATACAAAACCAGGGGGAAACTCAGTCCCTATGAACATTGATGGAAGTCCAACCCCCCAATCAGCTAGCTTATCTGCCATCTCATTTTGTCCTCTCGGGATACGAGCAAAGCTAATTCTCATCTGAATAGATAATTCTCGGATCTCATTTAGGAAATTTGCCAGCCTTCACACCCCAACTTAAGATTCCACACACCTGATCACAAGCTTTCTTCAAAAAATTCCAATCAATATGATCATAGGCTTTTTCCATCTAATGTACAGGGAATCCTCTTCCTGTGATTTTTAATTCTGGCATCCACACATTCTTTAGCAATTAAATTACCATCCAAAATTTACCTTTTCGTTACAAAGGCCCCTTGCAAATGACAAGTTAAACCATTGATGGGTAGTTTGAGTCTTGTAGATAATATCTTATAGATCTTGAGGAGACTTGTTGATGTAGCACAGCCCACGGAATTGTCAATCAATTGACTAAAGTAAGCAATACTGAATACAAGAGGATAAAATTTCAGCCGAAGGACAAACACTAGTTTCCTTGTTGGAAACTAGTGATTAGATGGGTAGGACAGGGTTTTGGGTAGTTTATGTGGACTCAGGTAATGGGTCAAAACAGGGCTTAATTATGGTGAAAACAGTAGAGTATTAAAGGGGTTTCATAAGATTTAAAAGAGTTTAAATATAGGTTGCTGAACTGGTTCAGAACTTTAGTCAAACAGTAGGTGTGCTGTAGGTTTAATTAAGTTCTGTTCTGGGTAGCAAGTTACTTATGGGTTAGCAGGGGGAATTAATCAGCTCCAGACTAGGGACTGTTTAATACAGAATAGAGACCTAAGCAGTAGGTTATAGTAGGATTAAAGTGGCACAGGTGCTGTATCCAGTATAAAACTAAGGAATCTCATGGTTAAATATCAGTCATTTGAGAAACTACCCAAGTAGTTGCTGCCAAATGGTTTAGAGAGGTTAGGGACATCTGATTTCTGATCAGAATTTCAAGAGGGGCTGGTTTTAAGGGAGTTTCAGGTTTAGGAATGCTTAACAGCCCTGGGTCTGTGAGATGAGGTAGCCGCTAGATATAATGGGACTGGAACTTGTGTTTTCACGTCTGATATGGAAAGAAAAGGTAATACCAAAGCTGCCAGGGAGAAGAAGTGGACAAGAAATTAAAGGGGATGATGGGGAAAGGTGAAAAGACCAATGACTGCACCAGTGAGGCGAAGTGAGACAATACAAGTTGAAGGGGCTAGAAGGACTAGAGGAAGGCCAA
>JAOXJP010000006.1:1065665-1089241 GCA_025762735.1 Platanus orientalis | reverse complement strand
ATGCTCTTCCGAATCTGGCCTCTGACAAAAAGCCAATTTTACCGAGTGCAGGAGAGAAGCAGGCGGGTCCTAGGCTGTTCAGAGTTGTGGCTTTAAATCTCTGGTTTCAAAGACAAAATAAGAATGTGGCAGAATGAGTTCGAAGGGGAAGGCATGACCAGTTTTATCTTTTTGCAGAAGTTAAAAATTTCCGGTTGGAAAAAGGAGTTGGAGAAAATAGAGGAGAAGAAGCAGCACTAAGCAGCACTGGTTGGAGAGGATTAAGAGGGTATATTAAAAAAGCCAACTACCCCCCCCCCCCCTGGTTGAGTCTGACAGAGTTATCAAAGTTTTAAAATTTCTGGTTGGAAAAAACAGGAGTTTGGGAAAATAAAGAAGAACAAGCAACACTGGTAAGAGAGGATCAAGGGGGTAGATCAAAAAAGCCAATCTGCCCCCCTAGCTGAGTTTGACAGAGTAATCAAACTAGAAGCCACAACGAAATATAACAAGTTACTAAAGATGGAAGAGACTTCGTGGAGGCAAAATCTAGGGTCAGCTGATTAAGAGAGGTGATCAGAACATGTGATTCTTCCACCGTATGGCTAGTATGAGAGCATCCATAAATACGATCCGGAAGCTAAAGTTGAATGAGGAGTGGGTAACAGAAGATGCTGAAATCTGGAATTATATAGAGTACTACAGGAACTCGCACACTGACCCTTTTCCGATTCACCATAACATCAAAGGCATAGATTATCATAGATTATAATGCTATCAGCATAGACCAACAAAAATGGTTGGAAAGGCCTCTCTTGGTGGATGAAGTGATGGCAGCCCTAAAGAGCATGGAAGATGATAAAGCCCCAGGCCCTGATGGATCCCCTATTAAATTCCTTGAGGATTGTTGGGATGTGGTGGGTCCAGAGGCCTTAGCAGCCTTAAAAGCTTTCTTCTCGAAGGATCAGTAGTGCAAAAGTCTTAGCGCTACATTCATTTCTTTAATTCCGAAAAAGGAGGGGGCTGTCGAGATCAAGGATTTTTGGCCCATAAGCCTTGTGGGATGTCTTTATAAGCTCCACTCCAAGATTCTTGCCCTTCGGCTCAATCCACTCCAAGATTCTTGCCCTTCGGCTCAAGGTCATTCTTCCATTCGTGATCTCAAAGACGTAGAATGCCTTAGTTTTGGGTAGGTAGATAATGGATTGTTCGTTGTTGGCCAATGAGTGCATTGATGCTAGAATAAAAGCAGAAAAATCATGGGTGATATGCAAAATTGACTTGGAGAAGGATTATGACCACGTGAATTGGTCTTCTTGGACAGTGTTACGTAAAAGATGGGGTTTGGGTAGCGATGGAGGTATTGGATGAAAATTTGTCTCTTCTTCATCTTTCTCAATAACGATCAATGGTTTTCCAAATGGCTTCTTCAAGGGCAGTTTAGGCAAGGAGACCCGTTCTCTCCTTATTGATTCATCATAGTTGTGGAGTTGCTAAACAGGATGGTAAGGAAAGCAGAAACTTGTGAGATATTGGAAGGATTTTCGCTCAAGGACGGTCGACCAAGGGTCCCGTTTATCCAATTTGCGGATAACTCCCTCTCTCTTTGATGATGACCCCGGAATCGTTTTGCAGCCTGAGATGCATCCTTCTCATTATGGAGGTTGTAATGGGGTTAAAGGTGAATCTAACAAAGTCTAAATTGCTCCTAGTAGGGATAGTTCCTAATCTTGAAAAGTTATCTAATATAATGAGGTGTGAAGTGGAAGCCCTTCCAACTACCTACCTTGGCCTCCCTTTAGGGGCAAAATCGTCTTCAAAATCCATATCATCGGAAGATTAGAAAGGAGGCTTTCTAGCCAAAAAGGAAGGTATCTTTCTAAAGGAGGCAAGCTGGTTCTCTTAAGGAGCAATCTCTCAAGCCTCGCAACCTACTTCATTTCCCTATTTGCTGCCCCGAAGTCAATATCTAACAAGATTAAACAAATGCAGAGGGACTTTCTCTAGCAAGTTGAGCAAAGGGGAGAAAGATAAACTGTGTGAGCTTGTAAGAGATTTGTAAACCGTTGGACAAGGGTGGATTGTGTATATAATCCATTCGGTTAGTTAATAGAGCTCTACT
The DNA here is from genome assembly GCA_025762735.1 of Platanus orientalis. Lineage (NCBI taxonomy): Eukaryota > Viridiplantae > Streptophyta > Magnoliopsida > Proteales > Platanaceae > Platanus > Platanus orientalis. The sequence continues at coordinate 1,087,140 of JAOXJP010000006.1, read as the reverse complement.
AAACAAACGGTTATGGAGGTTTAGAGAGAGGAACCTTGTGGAAGGAAGTTATAGCTGCCAAGTAGAGAATTGATGAATGGACGGGCTTCCCATCGACCCGTGGGAGCAATGGGGTTTGGGGTCTGGAAGAATATCTACAAGGGCATGGACTTGCATCATCGGTTCTCTAGATTCAAGATCAACAATGGGTCTTTTTTTTTAAGAGAGAGATAAATGAAATACACCCCTTTGTTAGTTGTTTCCCAATTTCTACAACCTCTCCACATGTAAGGGTCTGTAAAAGATCACATGATAAGAACAAGAGTTTTTTGTTTGTGAAACATGAATATGAGAAGGAATCTAAATGACTGGGAAGTGGAAGATATGAGAAAGTGGTTGGAGCTTTTGGAAGGGTATAGCCTAGGGAACAGAAATGTCATGAATAAGAGAGTTTGGCTGCCAAATGAGGATGAGGGTTTCATTGTTAAGTCCCTATACCAACCTCATGATATGACATCTTTCCCGACTTGATTTATTTGGAGAAACCTAGTCCCATCCAAGATCTCATTCTTCATGTGGCTAGTGTGGCAAGATCACATCCCAACTCTTGACAATCTCATTCGAAGAGGCCTCATTATTCCAAACCGATGTTGCATGTGTGGCAATGAGAAGAGTGAGCTAGCCATCTCTTTGTTCATTGCGGGGTAGCGGCGACCATTGGGACTTCTTCCTAGTTTGATTTAAAGTTCAATGGATTTCCTCGGGTTCCTTGAGAGATCATCTCAGCTGCTGGCCATATCAGTCTTTGGCGAGAGCCAATCGGCTAGGTGTGACGATTTAAAAGCTTGTGTTGTCAGCGATTTGCTGGACAATATGGGAAGAACGTAATCAGCTAACATTCAACGGAATCTCAGCCCCTATTATTGGACTCTATGCTTGAAAAGATTTTCAAATGGCTATCTGCAGTGCCAACAAGAAGCCCTAGGTCTTTTAGATCCTGGATCTTTGACTGGGACTCCATGATTTTCTATCATTAATGGAAGGGGTGGTGCAGTTTCTGCTATATCTTCTCTTTGTTTTGCTTTACAGAGGCATTGCTCATGCTTTGGCTGTGTTTTTCTGCTGCTCCTCACTCCTTTTCAATTAATTACTTTATCTTTCAAAAAAAAAAAAAAAAAACACCTCTTGCCCTTCAATAGAGGCTTTCCAAGAATCCAACCCCTTAGAAACCCTATCCACCACTGGCTCCATCCTCCAAGATCTTACAATAGTGTTATACCTTAAATTCCTAACAACTAAACATGTAACCCTACTTTGTCATATCCATACATACTCAACCTATCAAGACTTGAGATCCCCTACTATCTGAATTGAACCAAACCACTAATTAACAACTTTCTTATCTTGTTTCTATCTTAAGATTTTCAGGAAACTACGTCTTCTTGACTGTCCTACATCATAAACCATACACACCATTGATATGTACATATAACACATCAGTCATTAATTTGGTGACTTCCCTATGAATGTAGAAAAAAGAAGAAATATCCAGCCATGATAACATAATGTAATATGAATGATAAAGACAACTGCACATAAAAAAAAAAGTGTTAAACAATCAACTCAATGATCTAGATCTTCAATTGGTGAGCTGCTCTAAGAAAGGGTGTACAGCACAATGATGAATACAGAGCAAGGTGGGACCCACACTTGGGCTTTGGTGGGGTCTACACAAAGAGCGATTTATTGACAATGCAATGTTATGTGGTTTAGCATGGATCTTATTGGGGGTAACATTTATTTTATGTGTCCATGTAATACAGCCAATAGTGCTAAGATTTTGGTTGTGTTTTTAGAACAATCCCGTTTTTTGTGTTTAGCCCACTTTTTCTGAGCACAAAATTTACCATTTTGGCTTGATTTTGGTATTTTTATATAGGTTATTTAGTTACCTTTCTAACAAGACCAAGATTGCACAAATCCGATGTGATTTGCAGTAAAAACGAAAATAGTGTTTTTCTTATAAAGTTTTAAGTTTTAGTTGTTTTAATTTTAGAAAAGTGAGTTTTTAGTTTTATACTTTAGAAAACTTGGCTAGCAAGTTAAGGATTTTAGGAAGTTCTCAATTTTGGCAAGTTTTTAATTGTTTAAGCTTGTAAGCATATTTAAAGGCAACCTCTCCCCATAATTTTACAATGAATGAATAAATTGATGAATAAAGATTTTTCTGGCATTCTAGTTATTGGCTAGGAGTAGTTTAAAACTAGGAGTAGTTTTCCCTAAAGGTTGATTCCTTGGGTTTATGCAAGCTTGGTGGAGACCAAGATCCCCCGTTTAGGTTTGGTAAAGCTTCAAATCAGGTCTTTTATCTTTTCTTTCTCTCTTTTTTTGTTTCCGCTACATCACTTTGAATTTTATTGATATTCTTGGTCATCATTCTACATCATCTTTGGTATCATATCTATTGTCCTACATCACACAAATTATCAACAAACCAGGTGATCATAACCACCGATAACTAGACTTATCATGGCATTTAACCTAAGTGTAAGCATCCCAAGTTTTAGTTTTAGATGGGAAGATTGATTTAGATTCTCCAACTAGCACACTTCAGCCATACGATTCTCATACTTCAGCCATAGAATTCTTATCTTTGAATAGGAGATAACTTCTAACATAATTCCATGACCAATAGCATAGTTCCAAGTAAAAATACTAGAGCTGTTAGATTGAACCTTTATATCCAACAAGTAGAAAAATGCTAAATTACATTTCCATAAAAATTGAGTAATATTAAGTTTTAAACGTTAAACAATGCAAACTACAGATATTTTACATGTCCAACTCTTTAAGCAATGCAAACACATGGCCACAAGATAGGTCATTAGCAAACAAGATGAAAATAAACAATTAATCCCCAAAAAAAAAAGAAAGGAAAAAAAAAAACAATAAATATGTCTTTAAAAAGAGAGATCACCAAACTAGGAAAAGGGCAATCCCAGTGCACAAGGCTCCCGCCACTGCGGGATCTTGGGAGGGTCTGCTGTACGCAGCCTTACCCCTGCAAGCAGAGAGGCTGTTTCCGTGACTCGAACCCGTGACGCCCAGATCACAATGGAGTAACCTTACCAATGCGCCAAGGCACTTTCTAAAAACAACTATGCCCACATCCCATGCTTCTCTGAATTTTCTATGCAACTTGGAACAAATTCTAAAACAAGATAATAGAGTGCATACTGTGATGCATAAACAAACTCAAAAGAACCAAATAAATAAGTTCTTCACATAGAACAAAAAAGGTCTTCCACACAACAAACAATTGAATGGATGGATTCCAAAGGAAGGGAAGAGAGTAAGCATACTGGTTCAGTTTGCCTGTGGAATGCCTCCAGCCTTGATTTGAGAACTTCTGCAGTATCATCTTTCCGCTGAATCAAAGGCTCTCCAGTGACCTTCAGGAAAAGAAAAGAAAGGAAAATGTATATCCATAAGAATAAGCACACCGAAACTCATAAGTTTTTCAATACATATTCATCCAACAACATGATAAAACTGAAAAAAATAATACAGGCCTATATCCAATAAATTAAGAAAACAAATTCTAAGGGATAAGAAACTCCGACTTCTAGAAGATATGTGAATGTATTTTGATATGCAGGCGATCTGTTGATTCACCTGCTAGAGTAAGCACATCATTCTTCCCTGTGACTTCTTTTTTCTTTATTTTGAATAATATATATCTAGGTAAAGAAAAGAAAATTATAGATCCAAGGCCAAATACACATACATGAGATCAAATGTACTTTCTGCAAGGTACACTACCAAAGTAATGGAGGGAACAACTAGAATGGGAAAATTGAATCAACATCAGTAGTTCTAAAACAATTTAAAACAGGGGTAGGTTATCAGTAAAAAGAGAGCTCCAATTCCCAATATGTTTTTGTTGAATGGATGCCATTTTTTTTAGGTAACAAATATTATTAAGAACAAAAAAAAAATCATCTATCAGGTAATTAAAAGAAACCATCTCCTTGGGAAACATGACAAAAATTCTTATTTTGTGAAATGAGAATTACTTTTATACCATGACGATATCTCCAAATAAGAGGAATACATACGACCTAAGATCGCTAGATTAATAAAGACACTGGGGAAACTAAAGTATCAAAGCTTGCCACATAAATTAACAGAATCTCCAATGCATTTTTACACAAATTTATTAAAAGAGAAAAAAAGTATGGCATTCACATAATCTTACATCATCAACACCAAGAACTTTCGATGGTGCATATTTTGTGTGGTAGGTCCGACCACTTGATGGGTGAATCCAACGGCCAGTAATTCTCTCTTCCAAGATAGCATCATCAATCGCAAAGTTGAGTACCTTATCAACTTTAGTTCCCTGCTTTTCAAGCATCTCATCAAGCTGCACAAAAGAAAACAATAGAAGCATGAGTAGAAATTCATAACTAATACCCAGATCTACAGACAAAACAAATGATTGACATGCATATGATATAACAGAAAAAAAGTAAGACCTTTTCTGCTTGGACCACGGTCCTTGGGAATCCATCAAGTATGAACCCTTTTTGACATGAGGGCTTCTTTATAGCTTCATCAATTATCCCCACAACCAAGTCATCAGAAACAAGTTGTCCCTGAGAAGCAACGCCAGATCCAACCACAGAGATATCCATCAAATAAGCTAATCCTAATATGTTCATAGAGAACAGAACACATTGACAAGAACCTTAAAAGATATTCAAAAAGGTAGCTCACATTATCCATAGCCTCTTTAGCCTTAATTCCAAGGGGGGTTTTCGCAGCAACAGCAGCTCTTAGCATATCACCAGTGGCCAAGTGGCACAAACAGTACTCTTCTTTAATAATGGGTGACTGGGTTCCTTTTCCAGATCCAGGTGGACCTGCTCAGTAATAAAATTTTATGTTTGTGCACATTGAAAACAGTCCCCACAAACTTAACATTATCCAAAAGATGAAATGCGAAATCATGGATAACCATAAGTAAGGTCACAAATAATATTGCAAATACAACAACAACAACAAACAGCCTTATCCCAACTATTTGGGGTCGGCTACACGAATCCATTTACAAATGGTAAAAGAAAAAAACAGAAAACACCACTCATAACATTTATGCATCAAAACCATTTACAGCAACCACGAGTACCTTAATGCCTCAAAAATATTACAGGCAGAGAAAGAACACGTTTTATTATAGATTTAAAATTTTCACTTTGAAGTAAGTGAAGTTGCAGAATCTAAGGGACTGATTGGAACTGGAATAGCATCAGACTCAGTTTTTGCCACTTTGGGCCGTGGCACACATCCACACCCACAGAAACCCAAAACACATTTGGCACACAATAAAACATAGCTTCCTTTGTCTTGGGTTCCACCTAGACGGAACCCAAAGTTAAACATCGGATTTAGCTGAGGGGTAAGGCAATAACAGTTAAGGCATAAGGGTTGCAGCCCTGCTCATCATCAATTTAGCTATTGAACGTTTCCTTTATGGATAAAACCCACCAAAATTTAAGAGCATGGATAAAGAGAAAAAGAAAAAAAAACAAATTTAACTTCATAACAAGAAACAAAATCGTGATAGCAAATAAACATCAAGTCTTCATAGGAAAATAAATGAGTTATTGGCAATACCCAAATATCAAAACAGTCGAGTACTATCTAAGATGCAGTGAATAAAATGAAAACAAACCAAATTCGCACAAGAACAATGCGACCTTCCTTCCCCCCAGTGAAACCCCACCATCGTTAAATAGTAGTAGTAGTAGTAGTAATCATGATGATGACGATGACCACAAAGATAATAATTATTAAAGACCGTATAAGCTATTATACCGAATCATAACAACACCCAGAAACCGCAAGAACTAAATAAAGCACAGGAAAATAAAAATCATCCGAAACAAAAGACATCTCGAATAACAACCAAAAAAACAGAACTCCAAAATCCTCAATAGAAAACCCTAAATGCATTAAAAAAAAAAAGATCCAGAATGAAATATCCATCGAAACTACAGATAAGTCTCCGCTCAAAAAAGAAAAATGAAAAACATGAATCTCAGAATAAAGACACAAATTGCAAAGAAGAGAAGTTTAAGAGAAAAGAGGAAATGTTTACCGACGAGAATGAGGCGTTTGTCGGGTTTGGTGAAGCATTTCATGCGACGAAGGAGCTCCGTCATTAGATCTACAGAGGCCACATCCTCCAAAACTACCGAGGAGCTCGCCATTATCCCCTTTCTTTACAATTCTTCCCTTCCTCTTTCTCGCTATCCCCTACAATGTACTCCGAAGATTATAAGAGAGAGAGAGAGAGAGACCAGCGAGAGCGAGGACGGGTCTTCCAACGCTTATAATCAAAGCAGAGTAGCAGACCTTCCTTTTCTCACCTCACCACCCCACCCCACCCCACCCCACCCTTACCAACCATTTCAAATTACCATTTTGGTATTCATCGCAATAGCGTAGCATCTCATGATTATAAAGAAAAATGTCAGGGGCATTTTGGTCAATTCATTTCCACAAAGTGAAAAGTCACCAACTGCTGCTTCTTGTCTGCCTTGGTATTTCTTTCTCTTCTTGTGTCGTATTCCAAAGTTCCAAGTGGTTTGGATTGCCGCAGTCAACACACACACCCCATTTCAAAATTTTATAATTTTTATATTATTTGTACATATAGACACATATAAGATATATATATATATAGATGCAGTAGGGCCCATGGAAGCCAGGTCCATCGTCTCTTCTATTGGATTTTGGGCCCTTTGATGCATGATAGCGTACACAACCGCTGTGCATCTTTTTTATACTATAGTTGCTTCGCCCACCAATAAAGAATGCATTCCCAAATCCCAACTACCAACCTTGGGAGCTAAACGTCACCTTTCCTTAACAACTTCAACAAACCCTATCTTCGCTTTGATTACGATGCAGGTCAGCAGTTCAATCTGTGATCCAACAACCTTTCTCAGCTGTATCTCAAAAGCATAGCCCGTCCTTTTAATATTTTATATCACTGCCATCCGATTAAGATCAACAGCCACAACCAAAACTACCCACAATTGCGCTCCACATTATCATTCACCACCTGTTCATAAAACCTGGACCAATTGGCGAGTTGGTCCTACCGCCCTGCACAAAAAACTGTAACATGGGCAGGTTAATGCAAAGCCTCTTTGCTTTTAAAGGCATAATTGATGTAGAAAAAATAAAAGTTCAAAGTTCTTTATTTATTTCCTTATTCTTCTTTTTTTCAATCCTCTATTCTAGTCTCGTGTAATGTAACTTTGTAAGTATAATACAAGAGAAGAAACCATTTGGGTACAATATGACATCAAAAGAACAAGTTACTGTCTCTATTTTCTTGGATCAGTCCAATATAAGTTACAAATTCCTTGGCTCAGTCCAATATAAGTTACAAATTCCTTGGATCAGTGTCACTACTACCATCTTTTTTCAGATGCGGCTGATTAACTTCCTGCGTAAAGCAAAGAATCACCTGCTACAAATTAGAGGGAATGGGTCATGACAAATCCAAATGTTGCATCAAAATAACTGCAGAGAATCACTGACTACCAACTTGAGGAAACACTCTCTGCAGATCCACTGTTTCATCAAAATAATGGGGAGCGGACAACTCAGGCTATCTCTTCGCTTTACGAGCAAGAAAACGATCCCTAGCTGCTTGTATTCTACTATCACGATCAGCAGGAGCATCAACAGCATCAGCCTCTTTCTCTGGCAAGTCCACGAGTTCTTCTCCATTGGATCTCTCCTCAGAAGCAGTGGACCCACCACTGATTCATGCAAACAGAAAAGGCTCAACCCCACATGACATTTAACAACTACAAATTTGAGCAAGACTTAGAACTTGGATGTTTTACTCAACTAAACAAAACATTATCCCAACTTACAACCCGGATCCTGCTTCCAATATAAAGCATTTTCAGCATAATCATTTACCTGAGCTTCCTGATATCCAGTGTCTCAAGCTTCTTTAGGATAGGCATGACCCATGACATCTCTACTGCACACAAATTCCGCATGAATGGGCGAGAAGTAGCAATAAGCTCATGGTACACAACATAATTGGGTAGCATTCCATCTTCATCTGTTCTAAGCACTGAGGATGGGTGCACCTGAAATAATGAATAAATTAACCATCAGAAATCATGGTACCCTCAACCCATGATTGTTTCCAAAGATACAAAATACACATCTCAAAATGTGGTGTGGGAGTTTCATCCTTTGGGTCTGCTAACCAGTTCGGTTTTGTAAAGTCATTCATTTTCTTTTCCTCTTTTTTATTTTTAATTCAAACTTTTAACCTAGATCTAAGGCACCAAAAAAAAAAAGTGTAGCCAAAAAAGTCATTCCCATGAAATTACCAAGCTTGAGTTAAAGCAGCAGGACCCAACCCATCCTGTACCGGCTTCATGTTTGGCTTTCACAAACAACCTATAACTGACAGTGTTAAATTTTCTCATAAACTCCTAATGAGATCATGTCAACCAAATGTTCCTTCCCAATCCCTCCTTTCCTTCTCACATAACTCATGCTTTAACATAATAGACAGTTTTCAAACCTGAATCAACCATATTGGCCTGACCATTTGAACTGGGTCGCCTCCACAGTGGCTCAAATCATCTAGGGATGAAACCCAATCAATACTGGATGACCTAGCTAGGTTTGCAGTAAAATTGTCTGACCTGGGCAGATTGAACCTACTTTATTTATATAAAATTCTATCTGATAGATGAATACCAAAATTGGAGGAACATTTTTACAAGACAGCTATAAGACCAGCCATGCTTTATTGAACAGAATGTTCGGCAACTAAGAAACAAAACATAAATAGAACAATTGTAGCTGATATGAGGATGTTGACATGGATGAGTGACAAGACTGGAAACAAAAACAAAAATCAGAAATAAACGCATTCACGGGAACTTAGGGGTAGCACCAATAATAGGTGATAGGGGAAAGACAGATATTTCAGTCACTTCTGACAAAGACCAATGATTGCACCAGTGAAGAGTAATATAGTGCAAGTTGAAGGCACTAAAAGAATAGGAGGAAAGCCAAAAGTAATTGAGTCGGAATGAGGAGGAATATGACTACTTGTGATTTAATGGCAGATATGGCCCTAGATAGAGTTGTATAAGAGAATAGGATTTATTTAGACAAACCCAGATAGTTGTAATAAGGCATTGTTGTGTTCAATTGAGTTGCGTTTAATGCCATCGCTTGTCCAGTCAATCAGCTGATCCGAAACCCTGCCCCTTCCTGGTTGATGTCTAGTTCAGTTTTAAGATCTATGGTAGTAGACTAAAGCAAAGATAAAGCATTGTCATTACCTGAACAAGTTGTGGTTTGAAACCTAGCGTTCGATAGCCATTGTGATGAATCATCCGCTCAGCAAGCTGATTTGCATAGCCTATGCATAGTGCCCTCCTCAGACTCTTGTAATCCCGTTGGCTTTCTTTCCATCTTTGACTTGTTCGTACATCTAAGGGCCCTAGTTTTCGGAAACAAATTGGGTCAGGATGGAAAAGAGAAGCAAATATAACGAGAAAACAGAACAGTATCGACAACTAATAGCACAAAAGACTGTCAGGATCAGGTATGGATCTCTGCAAAGCAGAAATCAGACAGGTTTTGATATAACCTTTGTGACTAATGAATAGGGCTGTCAATGAGCTAAGCTACCTTGGCTTGGCTCGTCATGAGCTGAGCCTAAGCCTCCAATTGAGCTTGTAAGCTAAACGAGCCCGAGCTGAGCTGCATTGAGCTCAGCTCGCTAAAAGCTCAGCTCATTAAGAATCTTCTATTTACAAACACATACATGCATATGTCAATACAAGTAAACATCATAATGAAAAAATTACACACTACATAGTATGTCAAATTATTATTAAATAATACTTCATCCAAAATTTTGATTTATTTGATTCTAAACAAAATAAATATTATAAATACAAAGTTACTTTTAAAGCTGTAATGTTTACATCAGAAGTTATGGGAGCAAATATAGTTTACCTAAAAAAGTTGACTACTCTACAAATATCAAGATAGCACAAAAATAACTGGCTATCGTACATTCGTACTACATGCTCTCAAATAATGGCCAAAACCTTTTGATTTGTGCTTTTTTTGTATTCTTTTGCCCCTATAAATGTTATCCCACTTATCTCATTCTTCCACGTTTAAACTTGGTGAGCTGAGCTCAGCCCTCAGGCTCGTGACAAGCTTGAGCCCAGCCTGAGCTGAGCTGGGTAAAGCTCCGCTCATTGACACTCCTACTAATGAATCCGAATCTTTTATAATTTCCACATTATTTATTTTCGTTAGAGATATTTTGTCATTTCACTCATTTCTAGATCCATGGAACCTAAAGATTTTGAAATGATTCTCAAACTTGAATTTGGCACTTCAATGAAATATAAGCCGTACTCAATGTGAACTTGTGCAGCAAGGGTTTGTTGATGTAAGCCATTCCAAAGGCAGTGCTAAAATATTGCTTAGTCTAACAACTACCCACAAATAGCTTCTATTATTTGTGTTTACAATGCTCAAAAAATTTCAGTCCATGCATTTATTTGGTTCCTTGATGGTTAAAAATTTAAAAAGAGAGATGGAGAGGACCCATGCTGATGTAGAACAAGATAGAGCCCATATTTAGATTTGATGGGTTTATGCAGGGGGTATTTTAGGAATTTTGGGTTTAAAATTTATGTACTACAAAACTTTTTATTTGGTCAATTTTAGGTAATCAAGGTTAGTTTCTTATTAGTTAGTTTAAGGGTTTTATTTATTTCTAAATAGAATAGGTTTTATTTAATTCTAAAAGTGAAAGATGCATTTCCGTCACTTTTCTTTAGGCCCTATTTTGGAAGGTCAAAACTTACCCATTTGGGCTGATTTTGGCGTCATTTGAAAGGTTATTCGGTTACCTTTCCAACGAGACCAAGATCTTGAGAATCCGATGTAATTTGGAAAAGTTATAGCCAAAATTTTTTTATAAGTAAGATAGGTGAAGGAGGGTTTGGAACCCAAGTCTGTGGTACGACACCCACAAAGGTATCACTTGGTGACGGGATTTATTATTTTAGAATTTTATATTTTTAGGAAGTCTAGTTACAATAGGATTTAGAAAGCTTGGAACGTAAAGTCTACATATATGCGTGTAACCCAAATTTTATTAATGGATAATGATGATTATTGATGAATTCAAGACTACAGTTGCTTTGTTTCTCCAGTGTGACTCCAGATTCGTGAAGGTGTGATGCTTTCAACCCCAAGTATGACTCCTAGAAGGCCATTGGTGTGACTACATTGGTTTTTTCTTTTCTTTCTCTATTTTTTTATTTTGTTATTTTACTTTTACTATAGATTATCTATTAAAGCATCAAATCAGAGCCTTTTGGTCCTGCATCACATGCTACCCAAGAACAGTAAGGATAAATTTCAAGTACATTATTTTGTACTTAAGACCAAAGTTCTCCACCCATGCATGGCTCCTCCTTTGAACTGTCCAAGCAACATAGGCGATAACCTGTAGTTTATCTAACCCAACAAGAAATAGCCAGTAGTGGTGAGATCTAGTACAAAGGCAGAGTTCAAATCCGTAGCCCATGGGATCTATGAACTCTTAGGCTTCGTCTGATTCCATTCCAAGTGACTGTTTTCCTAGGAAAAGCATAAGGATTTCCTAGGAAAACATGTTTTCCTTGCGTCTGATGCACTCATAATACCACCAAAGAAAACCACCTCTATCGTTGTGTGTTTCCGGAATAGAAACCGTCCCAGCAAAAACCAGCCCCTCTCCAATTCCGACCTATTTTGGTCAGAATCATCTTTGATTCTGAGAAAAATCTCCCAACGGTCACCCTAACGATCACTTATGTCCCCCTCTTCCGCTATTAACGACCTGTAGAAGCTCGACCAGTAACATCATCTTCTCAAGCATCAATGAAAAACTTCTCTGATAGATTGCCGCACAATTTTCTTTGGTAAGCTTCTCTACAAAGCTCATCTCCTTCTTTGATTCTCTTCTCTGTATTTTTTATTTTGGAAATTTATTTCCTATCTTGGGGAAGATCAAAATCATACGGGGACGGGTGACGTTCGGATCTTCTTTGATTGAGAACTAAAAATGATTTTGAACGAGAAGGATTTGCATATGTTTAGACTGCAGAAGATCAAACCCAAATGGCAATAAGGTTTGCATCGTTGGGGGCTTGTTTCCCTCTGTGAGATTTTTTCAAGTTTTGCTGTTTGGGTTAGCATGCCATGCGCCTCTCTCTCTCAAATTTTAGGGACTTTCTCATTACAATGAGCATGCTCACCGTTCCCACTTCCCACCCACATGCCACAACACAGGGAGTAGAAAGCTCCATTTTGTCATGATTATCTTCACAATCCAGAAAACCATGTTTAACGAATAACCCCTATATGGTTTGTGGTGGTCTCTTTTTTATCAAAAAGGGTGACCCAGTGCACGAGGCTCCCGCTAACGCGGGGTTTGGGGAGGGCAAGATGTACGCAACCTTACCCCCATTTCTAGAGAGACTGTTTCCGTGACTCGAACCCGTGCCACCCAAGGACGCTAATGGTAAGCCTTAAAATTAAGATTACTGAGGTTTCTTTCATGGTATTTGATATCTCTTTTTTTTTACCAAAAGCACTACTGATACATTGCATAACCCTCTTGTGGCACGAGCTCTAGTGGAGAGGGGGGGTGATCCGCTGTACTTGAAAGGTGCTGCAAATAGAAGGGAACTAATCTGGGTTTTTTGTTTTTTGGTAACTAACCAATCTGGGTGTTGTGAGCTAATAGTTAACATATCATAGCAGATGTTACTGCTGCATACAAATCACAATGGTCAGTGGAATTTTGATTTGATAATGAATCAGATGACAAAAACCCTGTTATGCATCTCCAAAATCCTTTCAGTTGATGTAGTTTAAGCATTTGAACATATGCTTCAAATGGAAGTTGGATGTACGGAGACATCTTTCCAAATTATGTATGGTTATTGATGGGGATTTCAGTCCTTTCGTGCTTTTTGAGACTTAATAAAGTACTTGGAGAACTGCAATTTAGGCTTTGGTAACATTTATATTATTATTATTATTATTATTATTATTATTATCATTTATATTATTTTTTATTTCCCTAAACAGAACAGAATGGCGGAACAGGATTCGTGTAGCCCACCCCAAATAGTTGGGATAAGGCTGTTTGTTGTTGTATATTATTTTCTATTTCAAGCATACAACATCAATCTCCCAAATGCTAGATCATGGTTCAATATCTTTTGAAAGATTTGCAGTTAAGTCATTCGCGTGGGAAAGTGGTCAATTTTCTCTAACAACAGATTCCATGGGGAGTTGAGTAGTTTAACACCCCTGATATAGTTGTTGCCCAGAAGAAGGCCTACTTTGAAGAATATTACAAAAGGATTAGAGCTCAGAAGTCTTCACAGGCAGAGCAGCAAGCAAACCTTGAATTTTATCCTTGCCAGGATAATAGTTTTTATAGATAAATAGATGATGACAGACTGCTGAACCACTAGAAAATAATGTTGATGTTGCCACCACAAAAGAGAGTAAGAACTCTTGCTATGTTTCTCAATCTCAACTCTTGGAGACAAAATCCATGCCATCTTATCCTTATTCATACAGAGGAAGCTCTCAAGTTGAAAAGCAAGAAGATACTAAGCAACAGAGAATTGATTGTGATGACCATGATTGCACAATTCTTGGAGACATAATCCATGTCATGTTATCCTTCTCTCTCTCTCTCTCTCTCTCTCTCTCTCTCCCTCCCTCTGTGAATCCCTATAAATCCTGTAAATAAGCCTATAGCAGGTACTCAGCTTCCTTTCATCGTGTTATGTAATACATGACCATGGTGTTAGGATGGGTTGTCATGAGATTCCTAGAAAGATTCTTGGCAACCAGACTTTTGGTAAGAATTTAACTTTCTTTCCAAATCAAAAAGACATCAGATAGGTTTGTAAAGAAACTTCCAATGGGATTCCAATCGGATTCCATTGGAATCCTACAGATTCTTAGGCTGTTTTCTGAGGGACTTTCTTTCCACCCTAATTCTAGTGAAACAGACACAGCCTTGTGGTTATAAAGCCTGTTGAGATTCATCACTCAAGACTCAATGAGTCTGTATTATGACAATAAGGCAACAATTCATATCACTCACAACCCAGTTCAGCATGATAAGACAAAGCATATATGAGTCAATAGCAATTTCATCAAAGAGATGCTCCAATCTGGAAAAATCTATACACCATTCATGAAAACAGAAGAACAATTAGCAATCTGTTTACTAAGGGTTTAAGTGGGTCCTAACTTTAAAAATATTGTTGACAAGCTAGAGGTATGAGAGACCTCTAGATACCAGAATGTTGAAATTTAGTAGTATACATTGTATTCATCTAGTAGGGGTATTTTTGTCTTAGTTCTCTTACTATGGTATACTAGTAAATATACCATTGTACTTCTATATTTATGTATTCTTTAGGTATATAAATTAAATCAGTTTGAAAGAGAGAATAGTATCTCACTCTATATGTATTCCCTTCTTCTCTACTTCCTTCAAGACCTAAATCCCAAGTTTCACACAAACCTAGACAATTCCAACCCTTTCTTCGTATTTCCTTGTGTTTCTTTTAGACTATCTACTGGATTTTATCATTCTCTAAACTCTAATCATATTTTATTACTTAAATTGAAAAAGAAAAAGAAAAAAATCTGCATAAGCATACCAGCTGGCCACCCTATATCCATCTCCTATTTATTTGTTCAAGAGTAAATCATTCTCTATCCTATACCCCACAGCTGCATGCAAGAAGCTATTTCTCTTCTTAATACTTTTGTTCTGCTGACTCTCTTTTAGTTCATTTACTTCTTCGTTCCCTAACCGTAATTACTCTATTACATATTCATGGTTGCATATTGTAGAAGTATAAGGGTCGTATCGTACAAGGAGGGTATTTCTGGTCTTTCTTATGTATTTGTCTCCAAACATTGTATATGTACTGGATCTTTATGCTACACATATAAATACATTAGTGTAAGACAGGAAATACTCTCTACACACGATTTCTATTCCATACATATACTATTTCTCTTCTTCTTTCTCCTCTACTTTTTCCTCTCTTCTCTACTACACTTTCTTCTTCTTCTATCTTTTGTTGCAGGTTTTCTACTCATATTAGTTTTTTTGTTTTTATATTTACTTTATTTTATTTTATTTTTTAAAACATTTCCCCTTGATAGTTTCTGCATTAATATGATATCAAAGCCTAGATTCCATCACTTATGTTGACCAAGAGTTGCACAAACTACATGAGGAACTCACAAACAAGCAGAAAGTTGATATTCTCATATGATAATTTAAACAAATACGTAGTTTATCTGAACGGGGTATCAAGTCCAGAGATTTGGAGGATTAATTATTCTCAAAAGATGGTAAATCCAATCTTTGCTGGAGAAAATGAGATTTTAGGACAGTAAGATATGACAGAGGATGATTCAATCTTGAAGTGGTTTGTCGTATCCATATAATTTCAAAAGAAAAGAATAGTGAAGATTGGAATGGTAACATCTTCCATATGCAAGTCAAGTGTAAAATGTGCAAGCTGATTATTGATAGTGAAAGCAGTACGAACGTGGTATCACAAGGCATTGTAAATATGCTACAATTACCATTTACCAGTAGAGAAACATCCATGAATCCACATGGTTAAATGGCTTCATGACACCACTATTTCAGTTTTCAAGAGGCGCTTGATATCTTTTAAGATAGGATCATAGATGAATTCAATTTGGTGTGAAGTAATGTGATTCCAATGCAGGTCACACACATCCTAGTTGGACTGCATTGGCTTTATGATAGGGACGTGCAACATAATGGCAAGACTAAAACCTATTCTTTCCTATATCCCGGTAGGGCACTCACTCTTAATTCAATGACCCTAGAAGCCATCAGGAAGTCGAAGGCAAACAAGAAGCAAAAAGGGGTTGAAATGAAAGACTGATGAGGATGATATACAAGCATACGATAAAATTGTGAAAGACAGGGAGAAGCAAGAAGAAATTGTCCAAGGTAGTCGATGTGCCAAAGCTGCCCCCACACCGGCCCTATATTCAACTCTGAGTCAACAAACATCTTGGACAAGCTAGTTTCACAAAGGCTGATGCAACGAATTGATGATACATATTTTAAGCCTTCTCCAAGACAAGTCTACAAAGCGAGTTATAAGGAGAATATACAACATTAAAGAATTCATCCTCGAGAATATGCTACATGGTTAAACCCACAAAGTTATCAAATGGTGTTGATCCCCCATCACTACATAACTCGAGCTTAGATTTTTTCAAACCACTGGAGAATCATGCACAATTAAATTTGTAGGCCTGAGAAGCGTTAAAAGTATATTATTTGTGCATCTCCTACCACCTTAAGGTTTTGGAGAGTTGGTTAATTCACTCTTTATATGGTATCAAAGCCAAGCCAAGTTGCGAATTTGAATCCTCGTGGAGGTATAAGTATTCTTCCAGACATAGCTATGCACGCATTGGTTGTGCATGTGTGTGCACATTGTGGACTTGTACTTGGTTCCTTGAGTGTTCCCAAGAGAGAACAGTGTTCCTCTTAAGGGGGTGTTGAAGTATGTTAATTCGCTTAAGATTTTGGGAACACTCGAGAAACCAGATGTGAGTCAACAACGTGCATGCACATGCACAGCCAACACGTGCATATTCATGCACAACTACATCCAAGAGAATACTTCTACCTCCATGGGGATTCAAACTCGCAACTTGGCTCAGCTTTGGTACCCATTTAAGAGTGAATTAACCAACTCACCTAAAACTTTAAGGTTTTAGGAGATAACTTTTTTTTTATAAGAAAAAATACTTTATTGCTAGAAAAGAAAGGAGACAAAGAGAAAGGGATGAGACATCCCCAAAGAGAGGAAAGAAAGAGATGAGCAAAAGGCACCAACTAGGACAAAGCCCACAACAAGAGGCCAAAAAGCAAAGTCCCACAATACCACCTCAACCACACCCAATAATATTATCCCAATCCCTCATGAGAGCCCCATTAAGAATGCCGTCATAGCCTTTGCAACGGCTCGCCCATAATAGAATTAGCTCTTTGGCTCTCTTGTGCACTTGAATTGATAAACTTCATCAAAAAGTCCATAATTGAAGTTTTCCAAATCTAATCCAACAGGTCCACGAAAAGGGATGTAGAATCAGGCACTTGAAAGAGGGAAGAGGACAAATTTTCAAATTCTGAAAAAATCTTGGCAGTGGTGTGAAATGACCAAAATACCCGTTTGTGTGTCCAAAAATTCTACGCTCAGATAGGGTGAATCTTGTGTTCAATATGAACCATTGTTCCAAATTTCAACAAATTCGGACGTGTTTGGTGTGTGAACTTTTATATGCAAGGTTGCTGTTTTGGACTTGGGAGGAGATAACACACAAAACAGTGTGCTGTTTTGAGGCTGAACTGAGGAATTTGGGACTAATATGTGGGTAGACAGCAAGGTTAGATAGGGCAGCTCATGGGGACTGATATAGGCCAACTGCAGGCTGGTTTATGGGGTAGAACAGAGGGCTTTAATGGGGCTTATAGGAAGGGTTTATTTAGACTGTAGAGGGAAAACAGCTAGTAGAGAATAGAGGAGAACAGATAAATGAAAAAAGAAAGAGAGAGAAGAGAAGGGAGAATAGCTACTTAGCTCCACTCATGGAGAGGAGAGGAGGGAGAAGAAGTGGGGAGTCCACAACTCTACCCAAGAAATTAGGAGAGAGAAGAGAATGCAACCCAACAACACCACAAGTGTTTCACTAATTTTCCAACATCTTCACTGTTTTTTTATTGAAGTCGTATGACCTTTTATAGGCTTTACATGGCTTAAATAAAAAGATTAAAATCCCTAGATTCTAGGACACTTATTGACCAACTTTCTATTCTAAAAACTCCTAAAATAATAAACTTCCTAAAAACATAAAATCCCAGTTTTAAAAGAATCCCAACTTGCCACAACTCTTGGCTTGTTGACCAAGGCTGTTGGGCCCCACAAGACTCTTTGAAACTCTACTAAACTAAGCCAACTCATGGGGCTGTCGACTAGGATAGAATGGGCCCCACGATTTGACTTTTTTAACTCCTAATTAAACTCTAAAATAGCCTTGCACGACCAGCTATGTGGGCCCCTTATTTTGGTTGTTTTAACAATCCAAAATGATTCAAAATTTGGGCAGGTTGTATAATAAAAAACCCCTAAATTTAAACAACTTTTGTTTATTACATTGAGACCCCTAAGACATAATAAATTCTAAAAAAAAAAACCTTGGCCATTAAAAATGTTTTATTACATAAAAAAACTATCCTAACTACTCTACTGGACAAATCGTACAGCCAAATTATAATATTTATTCTTGGTTGCATATGCTCCTGCATCAAAAAGACTATGAGTCCATGGTTCCACAAGTTGTAATATTTATTAGAGTTCCAAATTATTACATTTTCTAGCAATTCATCATATATATATATATATGTTTTCTAGTAGTTTAGTCTTCAATTGGTTTGATTTTATTTAGTTTTGGAAAGAAAATTGTTATAATACACCAAAAAGGAGAAGATGACAGAAGATAAGCAATGAGAGAATAAAGAAAAGGAAAGAAAGAGAGGGTAAACCAATAGTGTCAATTGACATCTAAAATATATTTTATTATCTCATTAAAAAAAAGAATACCCTTGTAGCAATACAAATAGATTCTAACAAGTTTTTATGTTGGTATAGTAATCTTGTAGTAAAACAATTAAGTAAAGTGAGTCCTATTTCTATCACTTCTCTTTAGGCCTTATTTTCGAGGGTCAAAGTTGAAAATTACTAGTGGCAGCTTTGCAGCTAGCAGATTATTTGAAATTTCCCCCAAGTAAACAATATTTCAAGAATTCAAGATAGGGAGGAATTATGTGTAAGACATTAAAACTAAAGATATCATAGTTTAAAAACTCGGATCAATAGCCCAAGTTATCCTGGATTGGACGATCCATACCTAGATCAAACAATCTAGTTGCGTATTGTTCAATCCAGGACGACCCCCCTCTTAAAAATTTTGGAAAAAAAATCTCAAAACAATTTTTACAAATATTATAAGTATTTCTATATAAATAAATAAAAAGTGAAAAAATTAATATATATATATATATATAGGGCGGCCCAGTGCAGGAGGCTCCCACTAACACGGGGTCTGGGGAGGGCAAGATGTATGCAGCCTTACCCCATTTCTAGAGAGGTAGTTTCCATGACTCAAACCTGCGCCACCAAGGACGTTAACGATAAGCCTTACCGTTGGGTCAAGCCGCCCTTTTTGAAAACATTAATATATATAATTGTAAACATGTTTTAAGTGCATCATACACGTATAAACACTATTATAGGGCTTGTATAAGTTCAAGATTGTACTTTACTTAATCAAACATTCAATATGATTGAATCTAATGCTAGAGATGACAAAAGAAATCCTCCACGTATCTACAGATATTTGCCTCCTCCACCTATATCTCCCCCACCCTTAAGCAACTAATAGTGTTTGTTTCCTTCATGTAGCTAGCCATTTTGTGAAAGTACTTGGTGTTCTTATCCCCTTTCCTTTAACAGCTGAATCTTTGATTTATGGCACCACATTACCTCCTCCATGGATGGGACTCTCTCATATTCTTCCTCCAGAATTCCCCTCGAAGTTCTCTTTTCCTCCGACAATTCTTCCAAGATTTCTTTCAAATCCAACTTTCAAATATCTTCCAAAACGACTTCTTTCTAGGCCTCAATCTTCCTGAACACTTCCCTATTCCACACCCTAGCTGCTTCCTCAAAAGTTTGAGTTTGAGACGAAATCTTTACCCTGGAGGGCCTCCCACCTCAAAGGAATTCCACCAAATAGCAACCTGATCAGTGAAGCCAGGCCGGAGGAACCACATAGCTTGGAAATAAAATGGTTTGGGCCCACATTATCACCCTTTCTTGCAAGACAAGTGGCATATGATCCAACCTTGGTCTAGACATCACAGGCTTCAACTAGTGAGAATAAGTCCTCCAAAGCCATAGAGATCAAGAACTGGTCTAACTTGCTCAAAGTTGGGTTCTCTTGGAAGTTGGACCAAGTAAATCAACTAATAGAGGAACATCCATCAGATTATTGCGGTCAACGAAATCCCCAAAGAGTTTCATCCCCCCAACCTCCTACTTCCCCTATTTCTCTCCTCCAAGTACAGGAACCTGTTGAAATCTCCTCCCACACACCAAGGCAAATTGTTTTCCATGTGTACTAGGTCCAATTCCTCCAAAAATGCCTGTAGATGTGCCTCATCATTAGGTCCATACACCCCTATAATTCTCCACTTCTGATTTCTCCCCTTTCGGGCCGCCGTCAACGTAGCCAAGAATCTATCCACCCTCTCCACATCTTCTGTGATGCTTTTTATCCTATAAAATAATCACCCCCTGATACAGCATGCATATGGACTAATGGGTGTGTGCACAAGGAGTTAGGAGTAAAATTAACGAGAATAATAATAAAGCATAAACATAATTCCTACTTGCACGTAACACTCGAACTCAGACAAATATTCAGTTAAATTCAATATGCATGATAAGAACTAAAACCAACAAAGTAATAAACAAAATAAAGCATAAACTATATATATGAACACAATTGAATTAAAAAGATTAACCCAATGTATAATTGCTGTCCAGAAATTTAGAATAGCATAAAGTGTATAAAACTAAGGAAAAATAGGACAAACGATCATGGTTTGGTCAGAAATAATTACGACGACTATGAAGAATGGATTAAAACATATTTTCAGAGATAGGGGATCAGATTTCACAGCGGAAATTGCATGTCTAACAGCATGTTATCAACCCCAACCAATACACCAAAAGCCATGTCAATTACTCATTGGGATTCAAATGAAAGCCACCATAGAACCACACAACTGACCTTTTTGTCACTGTTAGGAATTGAATAAGAGCTCTTGCAAGAGATTTGATGCTGATTCAATAAGAAGACAGAGCCTAGAGGAGGAATTTTAACTGGCCGAAATTCCCAGGCTGGATAGAAGCCTTGCCGCCTACCTTGAATAACTCCTAGTGAAATCAGATGTTGCCCCACAGATTTTGAAGGGACTCCACCTGCTATAGGATCGTCCAAGAGGTAAGAATCACCTCCTAAAAGACCTCAACCAGACTCCTAGTATTGTGGAGCTGGTATTGATTCTCGTGAAAACCAACAAAAAAAAAAACTCCTTAACGCCTCCTGTATACCAAACTTGATGTAGGTCGATCAAGTAGGACCCTTAGGGATGGATACTACCACCCTTAGGATCGTGGGAGGGTCTATAACA